>PVLA01018243.1:0-15043 GCA_004027455.1 Hydrochoerus hydrochaeris | reverse complement strand
TCCCCCTCCCCCTCCTTCTCCTCCTTGACTGCCCCCACAGACCTCTGCTACTCTTTGTCAGAATTTGGGCTGAGGATCCAGACCGCTGACAGAAACTCACGTTCATGACGAAAATGATCAACCGAAGCTGACTCGTGGCCTCGGAGACCCAGTAACATCTCATGAGACGGCGGCCTACTATTATTTACTATGTGTAGCTGCTTCAAAAACCATGATGTCTCCCTTTCCAGTGAGCAGCTGCCTTTCATCACTGGGGGCCGCTGTCAGGGCCCAGTCTGCAGCCCTGCCCTGACTGTGCTGCCCAGTTCTGGAGGGAGCAAGGCTGAACGATCCGATCCGATCCAGGCACCGCCTGAGCTTTCCCACCCTGACCCTTACTGGCTGCAGTCCTCCTGCAGGTGGAGCGGCCTGATCTGAAATCAGCAGCACTTCAAAACCCAACAGTTTCTGAGCACTGAGATGATGTCACAGTGGGAAATTCCACACTGACTTGGGGATAAATTGCAGTCAGAGCACACGTGCCCTAAACCACAGCTGGACACTACCAGCTGAATGCTGTGCTTAGGCTTGGGCTCCGTCTCCAGCATGTGTCATCATTTATACGCAAACACTCTGAAGTTCTCAATCCCAAAACATCTGCTTTGAAGCATTCAGGAACAGGGAGAGGAGAGGTTTCTGCATGGTGGAACGAGTCCCTTTGGGTTACCAACGTGCCATAATGTGTGTCTTTCTAAGTGGACATTCATGCAACCTGCTCTAAAGCTCCGAGGTTTAGAAATAAAGCAGCAACAAGCAGTGTTTCCTGAGCATTTTACTCTGGGCCCAGCACTCTTGGGATTTAGTCACATCAGCTCGTTTAAATCCTCACGTCCACACTGAAGGTAGAGGGTGGCACCCAGGGAAGTGGCCAACATCACCCTGCGCACAGAGGGCAGGACCGGGGCCCTGTCAGCTGGAAAGGTGAGGGAATAGAAAACACAGATGGCCTTCAGCTTCTGTGGAGGGGAGAGGGGACCGCGGGTGACATGGGCGGGGGTCTCCCAGATCCAGGCTCCCACATTGCAGCCCAGGGACCCAGAGACACAGGCTGCTGGTGTCAGTGAAGCCTTCCTCACCTAGGAAACCTGCAGAGCACTGGTCACCTCCCAGCAGGTCCCTGGGCAGCACTGCTTGTGGCTTCCTCCAACTGTGTAGACATGAACTCTTCGCACTGTGGAGAAAGCGCTTCCTCTCGCCGTGTGGACAAGGACTCCTCCTGCCCTGTAAACACTTGACCACCCCAACTCACCTCTCCCTCCTGTACCTGCTTCCACCAGACACCAGAAGGCAGAGAGGGCGCCCCCTCCATTTCCCTCCTCTCTGGACCTTGCTCCCCAGCTGAGCTGAGACCCAGCTGAGCCCAGGGCTCCCTGTGATAGAGAGCTGGCCATCACAGCCCAGTGGGCCACTCGGAAGTGACTGGATGTCGCTTCCAGCACAGGCAAGGTTCTCTTTGCACTGCCTCCCGAGATCTGCCCAATGCCTGTGGGGTGCTTGCTCCCTGCTCCTCCTCCCATGGTCCCCACTGTCCTTGAGCAAACCTGCTGGCTCCCCGGCTGCTCCTGCCGCCGGGCACTTGGCTGTCGTCTTCCTGGGTCTGTGAGTTCCCATGCACATTGCTCCCTCTCGGCGTGATCTGTGCTTTGGATTTCTGTTGCCTTGGTCCCCCAGCCTTAGGAATAGGCTCTCTTTAACCCCGTCACACAGCAGAGGGGGCACACGGTGCATGTTTGCTGACTGAATGAAAAACTGCAAGGCAGAAAGGGACCCTTTGGTTGTCCTTCTATGACAGAGCTGATGAAAGTGAAGCACGTGGTGCTGCTGACTACACTCAGGGTGGTCTCGCAGCCAGAGCTCAGAGGTGACTGCAGAATGCACAGCAGTCCAGTAGTAGATGCCAAAGCAGGGCGGGTCAGAACACCGTGCTGGTCACTAGACGACGCTCACTGTGGGACAGTGCCGGGCAGGGAGGTGGGCAACCAGCACAGCCTCTACAGCCAAGGCACAGATGGCGGCTGAGCCCACCCTGCTCCAGCCCCGGCCTCAGCTCCTCTCGGCCGGCCGCCGATTGACGTAACTATTATCTATCGCCAGCAAGTAATTTTAGAAAGAACTGAAAAGGAGGACATGGGTGATTAAAGTTCTAATAATAACATTTCCAAAAAGTCTGGGTTAATGAATCTGTAACTCAGGTGAAAGAAAAGAGGCTTCAGGTGTTCAGGGAGCAGTTCTTGGAACAGATCGGAAAACACTGTCTACTGGGGAGGCGAGTAGGTGGGGTGATCGCAGGCCCCCCAGGACTCCTAGGGGAAGCGGAGGGCGGGAGGGAACTTTCCACTGACGCTCCTCCAAATACACTGTGCCCACCATGAAGTCTGTCTTGTGTTCCTCCCTGAACCTCCACGGACACACGGCTGGGCACGAGGGGGAGAGGGGAAACTGCCCTGCCGGGGAGGGGGTCCCCGGCCGCTGTTAAATGTCTCGGGCGTCACCCTTGAAGGGCAGCTGCGTTTCCTGCCCCGGCCTAGCTTGTGTCCTCTGTGGTACGCAGAGCCCTTCCTGCAGCCGGGCTTTGTACACTCCGTCTCGTTGGAACCACACAGCAACCCTGTGCTCCAGGCTGCTCTTCTGCTTTTGCAGACAAGCAGATGGGCAGTTCCGGAGGGGCCGTGGTCTCAGGCTTTACACGTCCTGACCTGCCAGCATCAGGCCCCGCCGAGCTCACCCCGCCATGGCCTCCCTGTAGAAATGGACCAAGTCGGTAAGGGAAGCAGAGCTGATTTCATGGACAGATTTTCAAACACAGGCTTCCACACTCAGCTGGCCCCAGGAAGGTGTGGTGGCTTCACTATCCCAAGAAAACATTCCTCCTAGGAAACACGCCTTCCCAAAGCGCCTTCCCAAAGCTCAGATGGCCAGCGTTAGGGGGGCGTGGTGCCATCTCCTGCCTCTCCCCAGGGCTGATGTGCAGACAAACAAATAGGAAACCAACAGGGAAACCACGGCAAGGAGAGCTACTCACAGAGAAGAGCAGACAAGCAAGCACAGAAATGGTGGCCCCAGGCCGTGTCCCCAGCCCCTCAGCTGGTGGACGGGGTGGGCAGGGCCTTCCCGCCCTGGCTCTGAGGGAAGCAGGCTCTGAGCTGCTGACCCACTGGAGCACTGATGTTTCCAGAGAACCACCCTGGCGGGGTCCAGCCAGTCAAGCAGCTGCCCTGGAGCACCTGGTCTTTAAGCAAAGGGCCACACCCAGCCTGCAGGTGGCCTTGAGGAGGAGAACAGATGCCATGGAAAGACCCCGGGTTGTGCAGTGACTTCTCCAGGGATCCTCAGATAGGGCAGCACCCAGGACCAGGCTGTGAGAGCTGGGTCCCCTGACGGGCGCAGAGACATTGCCACTGTCAGTGCAGTGGGCGTTCATTTCACCTCTTTCTGTCCACTCCAACCTCCTGGAATAATCTCCTCCACAGAACCTCACAGAAAGACCAGGTCACCCGGAAAGGGACCTTAGAAATCTTTTAATGTGCTCATTTTTCAAGAAAGAGAAAGGAAACTTACAGAAACGAAATGAACTGTCTAGGTAACAAGGAAAGCCAGCTACGAGGCCAGAGGCTGACTTCCGGCTGCTGCAAAACCTTCCTATGGCGTTTGATTTTGTATTTGAAATAATCTGATGATCAAAAGACTCTTGGGCCAAGTAACTCCACAAGTACTAGGGTATCACCCGCAGAAAGGGGCCACCTGCTTAGTACCTGCCCCTGGTGTTCTTCTCCTGCATGATTTTAGGCCCCAGTTTTCACACGCGCAGGGCCTGTGGGGCATCTCGGAAAGGACTCCGGGAGAAGCAAGCGCGGTGACGCCTGTTACGGCACCAGTCTCCAGCCTGGCAGGTCCTTCCCAGACACCAGGCCTAACTGCCTGTCATCTGCTGTGTTTCTGCCACTGATTTACCCTGCGCCGTGAGAGACACACATTGGGCCCCATCAGGGTGGGGATGTTTGTTTACACCACGGCCTCTTGGAGCAGAGGAGGTACACGGTGGTATCTGCTGGCTAGATAATTAACTGATTTTCACCAGGGAATTCCTGCCCCACCTGAGATGCCTGCTCTCCAGGTCTTGGCTGCCAGCTGCAGGCCGTCACTCCCGCCTCGGCTGGCACAGGCTGCCCCTGCCAGCTGAGCAGCCCAGCTTTGCCATCCGCCCCTGGGCTCTGAGCAGCCCCCAGCAGGGCAGGACTCCTCCACCTCCTAGGTTATTCCCGGGGTCTCCCAAACCACCTCACAGGCCTCTTCCTCCAACCGGAAGCTGCCCTACTTAGTCTCACCGTGGCTGGAGTTCCTCGACCCTCACCTCAGGTAGGACAAGCCCGTTCAGTACCAAGGGTCTGAACACCACCCAAAGGGACAACGAGAACCCTGCTCCTGCTGACAACAGTGCCCTTCACCTGTGCAGGCACAGAGCAGTGCCTGTGGCACCTTCTCTCCTCACAGACAAGGGTGGCTGAGTTTCCCATGACCCCTGACACACTGGCACCGTGCACCATGAAGGAATCTGCAGGCCAGGCCGTCACAG
Source organism: Hydrochoerus hydrochaeris (assembly GCA_004027455.1). Lineage (NCBI taxonomy): Eukaryota > Metazoa > Chordata > Mammalia > Rodentia > Hydrochaeridae > Hydrochoerus > Hydrochoerus hydrochaeris. Next base: position 10,431 of record PVLA01018243.1, on the reverse strand, counting down.
TCACCTGGAGGCAGGGTGGTGCAGTAGTTAGAGGCTCAGGCTTCAGAATCAACCAACTTGAGGTCAGGTCTGCAAAATTTGTACTTCTTGCGTGACCTTGGATAAGTCATTTAGTTTTGCCACAGTTCAATTTTCTCCTTTATAAAATTAGGGGAAAAAGAAGAGAAGAGGACCTGCCTCCAAGGGTAGAGATGAACACTACATGGAAAAGATGCACAGGTCTGATACAGATTATAGACGCTTACTAAAGCTTTTACATAAAGAGGAAATAGCAGTAGAAATCAGAGACATCGGTAGAAGACCAGCTACTCCTACACCAACCAGACAGACAGGGAGGTGAGAGATGCAGTTGGCCTCAAGAGGGTACAGCAGGACTGGATCATGGGGTGCTGTGCTCATCAGCACACGCATCCTGAGCGCCTGGCTGAATGCTGGAGGAGGGGACCTCGCTGGGGGAGGTGGGCCAAGGGAGCTGTGCCTTTGGGGTCTACAGTGCTCCCTCCTCTCTCCACTTCCGGTCACCATAAGGTGAGCAGCTTTCCACATGAGGCCCTTCTACCAGGCCATCTGCCAGCTCACCAGGGACCAAAACCTCTGAAACTGTGAGGCAAAATGACCTCTTCTCACTGAGTTGCGGGAATCAGGTATTTCACTGCAGGGACAGCAACGATGACTGATACGAGGTGACATTCAGGCTCAGACCTCAAGGCAAATAGACCCAGGCACCCAGAGCTGGAGAGAGCCTCCTTTCAGGGGCGGGAAACGGTGTGTGCGGACGTGCCGGTGCTGGGAGCAGGTCTGTCCACACTGGGAATCGAGGGGCTAGGACTGAGGTAGGAAAGAGGAAGGGTGAGGAGAGACCTTGTACACGTGCCCCAGAAGAGGACCGGGTCAGCAGACGAAGGTGGGCGCTGCGTTTGTCCCTGTGGGAAGCGGAGTTACAGACAGAAAGGGAGGAGAAAAGGGGGCCAGTGTTGGACTGGAGGGCCAGCGTGCATGGGCACTTTGCTGCGTAGGAAAGCAGATGGGCACCCACAGAAGTTACATAGAGTGTGTGTACGCACAGGTCAGGAGGCGTAACCACAGTCCCTTGGTTGATCACCCGGCAGGCCTGGAAGCAACGGGCATCTCTAATATTTAAATGTCGATTTCTAAAACCATTCACAGTAAAAGGAGAGGGAACCCCTTGGATCAATGCCCTATTCTAGGACTGAGTCTGAAACATCCCCTGGGTCAGGACAGAAGGAAGGGTGCACCTGGGAAGTAGGCTGTGCGTGCAGCCCCGGGTTCCGTCCCCAGAACTACAAAAAATCAACCAAAGAAGGAAGGACGATGCTAGAGTCATCATGATGGATGAAAATTACTTGTGTATGTAAGAATAGCTCATAGAGGGGGTTTTGAATATTCTCAACACAAAGCCGTGATAACTTAGGGAAATAATGAATATGCCAGTTACCCTGGTCTGACTGATATTACACACTGTGTATTTGTGCTGCAGTGTCACTCTGTGCCCCAGTAAATATGTACAATTATGGTGTCAAATTCAAAACATATTAAGAAAATTAAAAACATCGAAAAGAATGTAAGTATTGAAAACAGAAGTTGTAAGGACAGGGCCATGCAAAGGGGTCTGGGAGCCAACCGAGCAGCTCTAGTAAAGCAGAAGGAATTGGAGCAACAAAATAAATAGGAGAGTATGTATTATAACCTAATTATAAAATAGATATCAGTCCATAGTAATAAAAATAAATATTTGAATAAATAAATGAGGAAAGAGACAACTCTCCCATGCTGAGAAATTCCAAATAATTTGTGGAGTGAGGGATGAATTAATAGCCTGTCCTCCCAGCGCGGGCTGAGCAGTGACTTCCAGCTAGAGACTTCCTGTCCCAGTGACTTCCTGCCCCATTAACTTCCTTCCATGGTGACTTCCTGTCAGAGTGTCTTCCTGGGACAGGGGCTTCCTGTCTCAGAGTACAGCCTGAGCCACTAGAACGTGTTAGAGTGGAGAAGTCTCAGAGCCCACCCAGGTCAACAGTGACGGGGCCAGGTCATGGTGATAAGATGTGATGAGTCCCCGCTTTACTGTGAGGTCTCCCTGCCAGAGCCTGGAACCCTAATCCACTCCTGAGACAGACATCAGACCCCCCCAGCTGAAGGACTTCTGTGAGCTGCTCACCTTCCCAAGCCAGTCCTCCAAGGCAGGGCGACCCAGAGGAGAGGAGATCGTTCCTGGAATCTGCGCCTTTTGATTCTCCTCCATGGCTGTGTCAAAGTGTTATCCAGTAGCTCCTTTTCAAAGTGACTTGCCAATTAAATGTCACCAAGTTCTGGGTTACTCATCTCTCCTTCTGGAGTTAGAGTTTAGGTTCTTCTCATCTTGATAAAGAATTGAACAAAATGAGCAAAAGCAGAGGCAAAGTTTATTAGAAAAAGTAGTGAAGAGGGAGGGAGGAGCTGGCCCTGTCGAGTGAGCGCGGCCCAGTGAGAGGGGAAAAGACAAACAAATGCCTGAAGAAATCAGCGTGGGCTACTGTGGGAAAGCCACGACAGCAAGCCCTTCCTGGTGCCCGTGACCCTCTGTACTGTCCGGACCTCGAGGAAACTGCAGGACCTGCTACACAGAGCCCCAGGAGCGGTGCTGGGGTCCCACACCCAGGGCTGACCTGAGGTCTCCAGAGAAGCCCGTGTGCAGGCTTCTGGGACTGTTCTGCCTGCGTGGTCTGAGATCTTATGATTAACAGGTCACGCCTAGGTCCCTGGCCAGTTCTGCCACACCCCAATCTCCAGTGTCAGAATCAGGCGGATCAGTGAGTAGAAAACGGCCTTCACTGAGAAGTGAAGAAACCTCGGTGGCGTCACTCAGTGTGTGACTACGGCGTCCTCTGCCCTGATACATGTATGACATTAACGTCTGGCCACGGTCAGCGTTTCCTGTGACAGTGCCGTACATAATGCATTTTAAAACCAGTCAGACGTGGAAGACTTAACTCACTTTTCCACTCTCCGAGAGAGAAAATTAATCACAAAATTATTAGTGTATGAAACAGTGATAAAAGAACGGATCATCAAAGCAGAAGCACACGAGAGTCAGCTGGGAAGTTTGGTCGTGTTACTATATTATTTTTCCATAACTTGAAAAAAAATGCATGAACCACATCTTGGACAAATGTGTGTTCTGCTGTGATTTCTGAATGAGTGAGTATTTGTTTTTGAATCTAACTGCCTGTATGTATATTTTTTATCTATTTTTCTTAAATTGGATGCCTAAATAGTAACAACTTCAAGCCTCACAAAACTGAGTTTCTGCTCTCCAACTCAGAAATCACACACCAGGATGCCCTGTGAGGACAGCGGCTCCGCCTCGAGCCCTGGGGTGAGGGACTCCTCTGTGCCCCTCTAGCCTCTCTATTCCTGCCACCACGCTGAACTGCCGGCTTCCGCTGTGCTCACTGCGCTGACCGGACCCTCCTCCCTTACACCAGGCCCCTAACCCTGAGCCGCAGGGCCTGCGCCCCTGGTGCAAATGGAGCAGCTTGGTTCCCTCTCCATTCAGACTCATCTCAGTCCTGTTCCTGGCCAAGGTCACCGTGGGTATCTGGTCACACTCTGTCCCTACCCCCTGGGACACAGGAAACACTGGGCACGCTAGTCAGCCCAGCTGGCTCCCACTGCATCATCAGAAGTCAGGGCTGTCACCCCGGTGATTTCCCTCTAAGCAATAAAATCACAAATTTCTTTCTTCGAACTTCTCGAAACCTCTCTCCAAAGACCCAGAGTTGGCGCGTGCATAGCTTGGATCAGAAGTCTTCTCCGTAGGCATTTACAGAGCTGGGGGAGGGGTTGCTTTTGTTCACTATCATAGTCTTCTTTTAGGAACAGAATTAGACTCTTCATAGAAGTTTGTTTCTTCCCATTATTGTCACTGTTGTTTTTGTTGACATGAGCTACTGCTGTGTCACCCAGGCTGGCTATGAGGCCCTGCACTCATGGGACCCTGCTGCCTCAGCATTGTGAAAACTGGAACTGCAGGCGTGGGGCCTGTGGGTTACCTTGTGTCAACTTGAAGCACCAGCCGAGTCCCGGGGAGCTGGGTGTAGAAGGCCCCTACACCCTGTGGCCAGCAGCATAAAAGGAGAATCGGAGGGGAAGGTGGTGCTGTTGGTTCTCCCAGAGGAGCCTGTCGCACTGGCTTTCCCGATAGGAACTCTGCTGTCCTTATCATTGGAGAAGCTCGTTCCTCACTGTCACTGAGGACGGCTGTGGTTCTCTTCTGGGGAGCTCTTCTCCTTATCTTGAGCATTGCTTCCTGACCCCAGTGCAGGTCCCTCAGCCTGCTGCTAAGATCCTTCATCCCGCTGGCACAGACTTTCTAGCTTCCACTGACCCCTGGGCTTTCCCAGTGCAGATCCTTGAGACAGACTTGCTTGAGACACTGTCATGGGCTCTAGGCCTCCAGCTGGACTCAGGAGAACATTACTAAGGGATCCAGGCCCTCAGCTGGCCTCTTTGAGTCTCTAGTGTGTGCAAAGATCACTTTCACTCTTCCACATTGGACTCTGGGTGAGTATTTTTAAACAATCCTATAAATTATGTGTACTACATTAAATCTATTCCCTTGTGAGTACTGACTACAAAAAAATTGGCAACAGAAGTGGAGCCATTGCTGTTACGTTGCCTGGCTGTGTGGCTTAGGAGCCTAGGGAATTCATTTGGAAAGCTGTTAAGAGACTGGCCAAAGAGACAGCCCTGTACGCTGTAAGCTGTATGAGAGACTGGTCAGAGCTGGAGCGCCGGAGCACTGATGGAAATGCTGCCAGATAGGATGAGGCCTGGGAGGCTTCTACTGAGGAGGTCTGCATGGGCTGCTGGATCCCAGGTGTGTATGTCATTCTTTGGCAGTGAATTGATCTGCATTTTGCTTGTGTTTGCAGACATTGTCTGGGGAGCAGGAAATTTCAGTGCAGCCCACTGTTGGGACAGTGGCATGGTTACTGTTGGGAGGTTTTGGCCAGGTATGTTTGAAATTAAGAGCAAAGAGCCAGCAAGAGGATTGGAAGCATTTGGCCACAAGGAAGACTTCAGAGTGGAGCTGTGGATTGCAAGGGTGAAAAGAGGAGAAAATGGTTGATGAGAAGAAACAGGACAATGAAAAATACCTGAGGCCTTTCACCAGCAGGGAAAGGTGTACGTGAAATGCAGGAGCTCCTTAGGGGGTTTTAGGGTTGCCATGTCCCATTGTTAAAAGTTAATGGAAAGCAAGGCTTGTGATTGTAATAGCTTTTAATATGATTTTAATGTAGTTTTTGATATACATTTGTAATTAGGTTATTTAGTCAAAGTATTATGGTTTTAACCCTGAATTTGAGCATTCTTTGAACATTTGCTTTTGGCATGGAAATGAGTGCAGTAAGAATGATACATATGTAATTGTCACATGAATATAAATCTGAATAAATCAAGACATGGTAACTTGTCACAAATCTGCCACTGGGGGCTGTGATTTAAGGAAATGTGTCAGAGTGGACTGTGACGGGTTAACTAGCAGTCAGCTTATAACCCCCAGCTGAGCTGAGTCTGTGGAGCTGGGTGTGGAAGGCCCCCTGAGGACCGCTGCCAATGGCATAAAAGGAGAAAGGGGAACCAGAGGGGCAGGTGGGGCTGTTGGTTCTCCTGCAGAAGTTTGTTGTGCTGGTTTTCCTGATAGGAACTCGGCTGTTCTCACGGTGCGAGGAGCTCTGTTCCTCACTGTCGCTGAGGATGGCTGCGGTTCTCTTCTGGGGAGCTCTGGTCCTTACCGTGAGCGTCACTTCCCGGCTCCCGTGCAGGTCCCTCAGCCTGCTGCTCAGATCCTTCATCCCGCTGGCACAGACTCTCTAGCTTCCACCACTGACCTTTGATCCTTCCCAGTACAGATCCTTGACACAGACTTGCGTGAGATACTGCCGTGGACTCTAGGTCTTTAGCTGGACTCACGCAGGACAGTGCCATGGGATCCAGGCCCTCAGCTGGATCTCTGGGTCTCTAGTATGTGGAAAGATGTCCCACAGTCTTCTGCATTTGACTGTTTGGGTGACTGTGATAAAATAACCCTATGAATTACGTGTCCCCTATTGTCTATTCCCCCAAGAGTCTCTCGACAGCAGGCCCCTTGCCTGGTTCATCATCATTTTATATTTTCTCATCCACTTTATATTCCCATCGTCCCACAACAGCCACATAAGTAAACAAAGAATAAATGTCAGCAGTCCTTCTTTCAATGCACGGGACTCCAACCCCTTTCTACCCCCGGGCCACTGTCTCGCACAGCCGCTTTTCCCTAGGGCGTGGGTTAGGGCCTGACATCATCAAGCCTCAGGGGGGAGGGCAGCGTGTGGGAGGTTCCCGCAGTACTGTCTTATCTTTCCTTTATACCCACATGATCTCCACCCTTCACTCACATTTTCAGATTTGCCTGTGCTTTATTTACACTTTATTTTTTAAGCCACTTGTACCTCGTCCCAGTCCTGCGCGTGCGAAAGCGTGTGTGTGTCTGTGTGTCTGTGTGTGTGTCTGTGTGTCTGTGTGTGTCTGTGTGTGTGTGTCTGTGTGTGTGTGTCTCTGTGTGTGTGTCTCTGTGTGTGTGTGTGTGTGCCTATGTGCTTCTGAAAGCCTCTGTAGAGGGGAACAGTGTCTGCTTCCTTTTTCTGCACTGCCCCCATGGGTAGCAGCAGCCTTTTCCACAGTCAGCTAGGACTGTGGCCCAATCTGGTCTCCACCTTCCGGGTGGAGCATTTGTTGCAGACCCTGAACATAGAACAGATGTGAAGCAGATGTTTTCACTAGGGGGAGCCAGCATGAATGTTTGATTTTCAAGTGTTCTAAGGTCCATGAGTGCGTGTGTTTGTGTGCACACATGCATGTGCAGCTGTGAACTCATTATTTGCGGCGTGATTCTCAACATGTGTCCAAACAAAAAGTAACAAAGTCATTGATGAGCTGCTCCAGGACATGATGGGCTCCCCTGCAGAGTGAGGGGACACTCTCGTTTCAGGGTGCAGGAGACGCCGTCCCGGGAGACCTCAGCATGGCCCACAGGAGCCAGGTCTGCTCGCAGCTGCCCCCACCAAGCCCCTGCCTCTGCTCCTGCAGACCCCAAGGATGCCGCGCATCCCCGCCTCTACCTGGAACCTCTTCTCCCGGTCTGCATGGAGTCCTCTCCTGCGCGCTTGCAGGAGCCGCGCTCTCCTCAGGCATTACCTGACTGATATGTTTTCCCCTGCGACCACAAGAGCTTGGTCTCTGCTTGGCTTTGAATGGCTGACTGCTGTCGCCGGGGTGGGTCATATGTGGACCTTCACTGACTTCCTGCTCCCGGTGAGCCCCTCTTTCTTTCTTCTCATCGTCTTCTGCTTCTCCCCACACACTTCCACTCCTTCTCCATCATCATCATCGTCATCGTCGTCTTCATGATCATGATTCTGTCACACAGAACTAGGCTCCATGCAAAGGGCCTTTCCTACCTAACTCCGCGAGCCCCCGGAGACCCCATCAGACCCCCACGGTAGCAGGAGAGTCTGACAGCTGTGTCTGAAGAGAACAACACAAGTGGCCAGGAACTGCACAAGGTCATGCCCATGGTCTGGCCAGGATCCACCTTCCGGGCTCTCTTGAGACTCATCTGGCAGCTCAGCGTGTGGTCTTCCCCGCCAAGTGTGGCTCACAGACCTGCAAAGTGTGTGTTTTGCAGGAGCTCATGGTAGTGCTCTACCGTCAGGTCCACTGATTGCCTGGCACCATCTGTGTGTGTGCTGGATCACTGCACGCACATTCCAGCAGTTGCTGAGCAGGGGGTACGCCCGGCGCGGGCAGCCGGGGAGGTACTTCGTAGACTGGTCAGCACTGACAGTCAGCAGACTTGGAGTGAGGGAGTGTCTGCCCCGGGTGGGGTGAGCCTTGTCCCACCAGCTGAGCTCCAGGAGCAGCCCTGGCCTGCGGTCCACCCTGCTGCCTGCCCTCCTGCAGGTCCGAATGGCCAGTCCCGTAGTCCTACAAGCCAAGTCTTGAATCGGTCTACTTGTGTACATACGTATACGTGTATTTACAAACAACACCATACATACTCTGTAGCGTACAGACAATCTATAACCATGTACAAGCACATGCGTGAGAACCAGGTCAGCGTTCCCCAGGTCAACACTAAGCCACTGAATCCGGTTCCGTCCTCAGACAGTTCCGTTTAGGACAAGCACTCTGCAAAGAATTAAGTGTCTGAACTGAGGCCACTCCCTGCCTACATTGTGTTTCCTCGGAGGCTCCACTGGTGATTTTCTCTCTGTTCCCTTTACATGGTTATGTGCTTCTAAACTGCATATAACAGAATATTGCACCTTGAAATTCAGCCCGACCTCTGCACGCAGTTGCTGTCGAGCCTGCTTAGTTTTAATGAAGTTCTGGCACAGCCAAATGTACTTGCCAGCGTGCTCTTTAGTTCACATTGGTGCTTTCTGTTTTTCTGTTGCTTTATTTCTTTAAAAACACTTTTTTTGTCTTTTTGAGGCAGGGTCTCACTCTGCAGCTCAGGCTGGCCCTGGGCTCACTTTGTAGCCCAGGCTGGTCTGGAACTTACAATGATCCTCCTGCTTCAGCCTCCCGAGTGCTGGGATTACAGGCGTGAGCCACCACGCCTGGTTGAATTTTCATATTTTGTCTCACTTCTCGGCCTGCATTACCTCTACAGCTGTCAGCGTCAGTCTGTCTCAGAAGGCATTTATTTTACCTTCATAGGGAGGGCGTTTTCCTTTGGGACGGGCTCTCCTGTCCCCACCCTCGAGGTGTCTTCCCAGTGCCCTCCAGGCCCCATGTTGGTGATAAGTAGCCAGGATTTCTCACCATTTCCCCTTCCTATGGTACTTTTTGCAGTCGGCAAACCTGTGCTCCTGCAGCGTTAGGTGGCAGACTCTGGAGCTCAGCTTCGGTTTCCCCACCCTGCCTCCCTGCACCCTCCGTGCTGCAGTGGGGAGCCACTCTGATGGAAGGGACGCAGATCCCCGAGGTCACGGACTGGTTTTCAGCGGCCTCCACAGAGTAGGGGATGCAGTGCTGTCGCGCTCTGGGAACTGAGAGACCCAGGCTTAGGCCAGGGCTCCGTGCAGGGTTCCACGTGGGTCCCTGTCGGGAGGTGAAGGGTCTGACAGAGGCTGAGGGCTCTGCGCTGACAGCCAGGTGAAAGCGAAGGCCGGGGCTCCTCAGCATCAGCAGAAGCGGCCTCCCTGGTTTCGCTCTGTCGCATTCTGGTGAGGGCCACCTTGGGATCTTCTGTCTTCAGCAAATCCCACTCTGAGCTGTGCTGATCCCCTAAATGCGGGGTGCTTCTGACTCAGGTTGTCATGGTTAACTGTCACACTGCCACTTTGGGGGGCTGGCTCCCCCAGCTGAGGAGCCAGGGATGACCCTGCTGACCAAGGCCACAGTGTCCCCACTGCATGTCCCCAGAGTGGTCCAGGCCTCGGGCTCCACCTGCTGTGCCTCCCTCCCCCTCCCCTGTGGCCACCAACCCCATCAGCCCCCTGGGCGCTTCCGGCCCAGCTCACACAGCCTCCACACCACAGGCTCAGGGGATTCCTGCCTCAGTTCTCCCAGAACCATGGCTAGCTGATTTCTTTCTTTTTCATCTTTCTGTTTTCTCTAAAGATTTTTCCCTTTCATTTTGGCCTGCAAGAGGTTGGTTTTGATGTGCCTGGGGATGGTTTATTAATTTTTCTTAAGACTGCCTAAATACCATAGATTTTTGTTTGTTTGAGGCAGGGTCTCACTATGTAGTTCAGGCTGGCTTTACAGTCACTGTGTAGCCCAGGCTGGCCTTGAACTCATGGTGATCCTCCTGCCTCAGCATCCCAAGTGCTGGGATCACAAGCATGTGGCATCATGCTGGCTTCATGTTTCCTTCCTTGACTCCTGATACAGGTTTTGTTCTATTTAATATCGCTCGACAGGTTCCTGAGTCTCTGTGTGTCCTTTTTTCATTCCTCCAGTATTTTTTTCTGTCAGTTGAATAATTTCTACCTATTTTCATTCAGCCCATTGTCTCTCATATTCTGCTATCTCCAAGTCCTTGTTAAAGCTTCCTGGTACATTTTCTAGTGATTTTCCTTTATAATTCTATAAACAAGTTCATTTTATTCTATTTTATAGTTTTCTCCCTCTCTGCTGAGATTTCATGCATGTTTATCACTGTTAAAATATACTCATTTAAGCTCATATTTGTCTTTAACTCTGGGATGTGTTCTCAGTAGAAGTTTCAAGTTGTTTGTCTACCAAACCCAAACTCTGGGCCACTCTGAGATTAGCTGAGAGTACGCGGACTTCTTTTTGACCTTTGATGTGTGTGTGTGTGTGTGTGAGACTGTGTGTGACTGTGTGTGACTGTGTGTGTGTGACTGTGTGTGTGTG
>PVLA01018242.1:0-15034 GCA_004027455.1 Hydrochoerus hydrochaeris | reverse complement strand
TGGGCAGAAATGTCCTTGTGATGATGGGAGGATTAGAGCCACGTTGGTGCTTTCAGTGAGTAAGTGCTCTTCTTGTCCTAGGTGCTTAGACCTGAGCTGGGAAACTGTGTGTCCAGAGGCACAGAAGCTGTTACCTGAACATCCCCAGAGCTCTGAGACAGGGAAAACAACAAAAGATAAATACTGGAACAAGGAAGCCGCTACATTTGTGTTGATTCTCCATCTTGTTCCGCAGCAGCTGCATCACCTGTCTGAAGGTAATGACTCACCTCTCAGAGTATTAGTACCTCCAGGGCTCTTGGATGGCTGAAAGCCATTCCCTCTGTACAGGTCTGAGGATGGAGATGGTTGCATCTCCATTGACTGTGTTCCCTTCAGTTGGAGAAATGAAGAGGGAAGGTCAGTGAGACTGACAGGGTCATCCTTGCTGCATGATTCTGATATCTTGGCTATGTCTGATAATAAGAGCTTTTCAACTTCACTGTTCTCTGCCCACATGAAGGCAAGTTACATACTGGTCATATTCCTCAAACTGTAATACTTGTTTTATGCTTAAGGCTGAAACAAAAATATGATAGCAATTTTAATCCTTACTGGGTGGGGCCATAAGGTGTCCCTGCTGGACACCTTAAACCACAGGTTATACAGATATAACTCTCCCATGTGTGACTTTACCAGTTATACTGCTGGTAAACCTGAAGGATGGGACAGTGCTGCATGTACCACTGCTGATTTGAGCCAGTACAAACACATTAAGACAATTTTTATGTTTGTAGTGAAAATATATGAGTTGGTATATGACTCAAACTGGTTTTATGAAGCTGAAGTGGATGAACAACAGTAATTCTTATTGTAGTAAAACAAAAATCAGCTACTTTTCCTGATTTTTCCTCTTGTGCCCTCTCCATGCCCATCAGATGTGAAAGTGCTGCTGAGCTCTGGATCTTTTATCAGCAGTAGATCAGCTCAGGCAGTACATCTATGGCCCTGTGGTGAAAACACTGTGCTGCTTCCATGGGGGCTCAGATGTAGGCACAGCAGCCCTTACCACAAGGAGCTTAGCATTGTGTTCCAAGGTCTCTAAGGCCACTCAGTACCACATGTGATGGCATGCATTGCAGACACTGCTGAGCCTAATCTGGAAAAAGGAAAGACAGTGATACTGCACAGCCCTGGACTCTATCTCCTGAAGATTTAGGCAAAAGAGCCCTGAAGAATCTCTCCAGAGAGTGTCCCACAGGTGAGAATTAATACACACTTAGCATAAAGTCCATCTGTAGTTTCTATTCACAGGTAAAAAATTAGATTTAGATAGGAATGTACAGAGAAGCCACTCAGACATGCACTGCAGAGCCTGAACAATTCAAAGCAGGGCCTTTAAATTCTGTCTAGGTCATTATCATGCAGAGATTCAAGACCCTGCTTTGAATTGAGAGAAAGTGAAGCAGGCAGGATGCAGCACAGGTGAAGGGGCCATGTTGGTATAGGGAGAGTGTGCTGGTGGCCTTCAGCAGTGTTGGTGACTTCTGGGGAAAGCATCCTATCCAGCTGTCTCTGATGATGACCCTAAATGCCAGATGACTCGTAGGATCACTCTCTTCTGTTGATCTCACAGAAAAGTAAGTCCTGCACTGTTCAGCTTGCCTGGAAATAGGACTGCAAATCTAGGGTAAGAAAGAAAATATTTCAGTGTGAGAGTGGGAAAACCTAGCTGTATAAAATGAGTAGATAGCGTTAAAGGAACTTTGAAACTGCAAAGGTGCTGACTGAGATCAACATTGTGTGGAATCTTAGAGCAGGGTGTGTGGTAAAAATATGGACCCAGTAGACACTAAAGTGTAACCTACATTCTGCCATCATCTGCACTATGGTTTTGTATTTTCTCCCCAACAGTACTTTTTTCATGGAGGCCAGGGAACTCTTCAGAGTTTGAGATCATCTGAAAACCACAGCATCCATGGTGTACTTGGAGGATGGTGTAAGGTGAAGGAGGCCCCTGTCTCAGGTGTGGGTCCAGTCCTCCTTCACTTGGACATGGATGCTTTGCACCTCTGCATCACTACCATTTCCTCCTGATTCCAGAAGTCTTAACAACTAACCTGGAACATGTTGACCACTTGGGAATCTCTGCCAAATATGCAGGCTGACAAACCTTCAAGTGGTGGTGAGAAAGTAAGAGGGTGTCATGCATCACCACCTCTTGGAGGCTTCACCTCCCCCTTAGGCTCAGCTTCAGTGCCACAAGGACACAAGGCACATATGCACTGTGGCTCATCATCCCCCAGGTTCCTGGCCAGCCTGTCACTGTGTCTGTCACTCTTGCTGTCACAAGAGTCATCCATGTTCATCAGCTCTTGTTAGCTCATGTGCATTTATCATCAGTGTCCAGTAACAGCTTCTATGGGCCATGTTTTGGTCCCTATCTGGGTGAAATGAATGCATGCATATACATATCATCCAATCTATATGTCTTCCCCAAACAGAAACTCTTAAGTACTCATGCTTTGATACACGAACTAATTTACTAATCTTGAAAGCTGGGGAAAAATTTTGTATAGCTAAGATGAAATCTAGAAATTTTGGGAAGGAGGTTGTTGGGTTCAGCCCAAGGTTATACAACCTTTGGGACAGGAGGATGAGCAGGAGCTCATCAGTGGTGACTTTCTGAGGAGACCAGGGTGCTAGTATATGAGCATAGCAGTCATCTGGAAGGCAGGGGCTCCTGAGAATTTTGAGGCACACTCAGCTTCCAGTTCTCTGCTATAATTGCTGATCTTGCCTGGTGCACTGGGCACAAGTGGCTCCCTCAAATCTGAGTCTGGGCTGCAGTCAGGAACTTCTGCTTTGAATGTAGATTATGGACTTTGTTCTCAGTGAAATTTACAAGTCTTATTGAGTGTTGATCACCTTTTCTCAACAGTGAGTTCCTCAGTGTCCTTCCTCAGGCCTTACCCAACCTGATTGATTTCCTTTGTCTTGCTTTATTTTGTTTTGTTTTTGTAAGTTTAATTTGGTTCATGGTCTCACTAGGTATTTTGGGCTGTGAATACAATATGTAGCATAGGCTAGCCTCAAACTCTTAGCGATCCTCTTGCCTCAGATTCCCAGGAGGGAATACAGGCCTGCACCACCATTCTCAGTTTCTTTTTTTCTTTTTTTAAACTTTTTTTTAAAAGAGAATAAAACAGAAGAGGAGAGATCTAAGTATATCAGAACAGAACAATGTAAGCAACACAGCACTTCACAACAAGACAATTGGATATTAACAGTACCTATCATAATGTCTCTTTCTTTGAAATAGTTGAGCTTAGCTTTACACACAATAACATCAAACATAACAAAATAGAATAAAACCACTCAAGAGAATGAAAGTGTTACAAGGCATTCTGAGCTAAATAACCGAAGAAGAACAATGGCTACTTTATAATCTCATTTTCCATAAATATCTGTTTGTACTATCATACATATTAAAATCCAATAAGACACAACATGATAGAACCAATGGTAATAGAAAAACAAAAGCATAGTAAGACTTCAGAGCAAGATGATATTAAATCAACAATGGCTGCCATATTGTCTTTTTTTCAAAATAACTATTCATACCATCGCATATATTAAGATCAAACAAAACCAAATAAAACCATTACAAGCAATGAATGAAAACATAAGACTTCAAAGCAATATAATGGTGAACCATGATTACCATAAACTCTTCTGTACTCTTATCATTTCTTACACTAGGGAGACTATATGGTATTTATACATGTGACTTTGATTTATTTCACTTATGAGTATGGATTCAAGCTGCATCCATTTATTTATAAGTATCTCCATGTGATCATTCTTTATAGCTGGGTAGTACTGTATTGTATAAAAGTACCTCAATTTTTTTTATCCATTCCTCAGTTGATGAGCACTTAGGTTGTTTCCAAGATCTGTCTATTACAAGTTGTGATGCTTTAAACATGGTTGCAGATATATCATTGTGGTAAGATGTTTTCAGATCTTCTGGGAATATGCCTAAGAGTGGAATAGCTGGGTCAAATGGGACCTCCAACCCCAGCTTTATGAGGAATCTCCAGAATGAACACCACAGTGGTTGGACCAGTCTGTTCTCACCAACAGTGCAGAAGAGTTCCTTTTTCCCCACAGCCTCTCCAGCATTTGTTGTTGGTAGTTTTGTTGATCCTGACCATTCTTTCTGGAGTGAGATAGTATCTCAGTGTAGTTTTAATTTGCATTTCTCTAATGACTAATGATGATGAACACTTTTTCATGTATTTATTTGCCATTCGTATTTCTTCATCTGAGAACTGTGTGTTCATCTCGGATGCCCAATTTTGGATTAGGTCTTTGAATTTCAGGAGTCTGATTTTTTTTAAATTCTTTATGGGTTCTAGACAGAAGTCTTTTGTCTGAGGGAAAGTTCACTAAGATTTTTTCCCAGTATGGGTTTTCTTTTCACTCTGCTGGAGATTTCTTTGGACATGCAGAAATTGTTTAATAAGATATGATCCCAGTTACTGATTCTGGGAAGTATTTCCCATGCAGTTTGGTTTGGTTCATGCATTCTCTACCTACCACAATGTCTTCAAGATTTTTACATACTTTGTCTTCCATTCTGTTTTTGGCTTCCAACAGATTTGTGTTTCTCTTTTAATATTTAGATCTTTGATCCATTTATATTTTAGTTTAGTACATGGTGACAGGCATGGGTCTAATTTTAGTTTTCAACATATGGAAAGCCAGTTTTTCCAGCACCATTTAATAAAGAGACTATCATTCTTCCAGTGAACATGCTTGGCTCCTTTATCAAAGATAAGGTGGCTGAGTGTGTTTGTAGTTGTACCATCTAGTCTATTCCATTGATCCTCAAGTCTGTTTTTATTTTAATACCATGTTGATTTTATTATGGTAGCTTTGTTGTATAACTTTAAGTCAGGGATTGTGATGCCTCCTGCCTTGGCTTTGCTCTTAGAATTGCCTTTGCTATTCTAGGTCTCTTCTGCTTCTAGATGAATTTTAAGAGTGATTTCTCTAGATCTATGAGGTATGTTACTGTTATTTTCATTGGGATTGCATTAAATCTATATAACAATTTTGGGAGAATAGCCATTTTCACAATCTTCCTATCTATGAACAAGAGATGTCATTCCATTTACTGAGGTCCTCTTCAACTTGTTTTTTCAGGGTATTACAATTTTCCTGTACAACTCTTTTACATCTTTTGTTAGATTAATTCATAAGTATTTTATTTTTTTGGATGCTAGTATGAAGAGTGTGGCTCCTCTTATTTCTCTCTCAGTGATTTTGTTGTTAGTGTATAAGAATGCTATTGATTTTTGAGTATTGACTTTGTATCCAGCTATATTGCTGAATTTATTTATTATATCTAGGAGTCTTTCAATGGAGGTTTTGGGGTCTTCTATGTAGAATATCATGTCATCTGCAAATAATGATAATTTAACTTCTTCTTTTCCTATCTTTACTCCTTTTATTTCTCTCTCTTCTCTAATTGCTCTGGCCAGTATTTCCAGTACTATGTTGAATAGGAGTGGTGATGAGGGACATCCTTGTCTTTTGCCTGATTTCAAGGTAAAGGCTTTCAGTTTTGGGCCATTTAATATGACACTGGCTGTTGGTTTGTGGTAGGTGGCCTTTATGATATTTAGGTAAAGACCTTCTATTCCAATTCTCTGTAAGGTTCTTATCATGAATGGGTGTTGGATCAAAAGCTGTTTCTGCATCTGTAGAAATGATCATGTGATTCTTACTTTTGGCTCTATTGATATGGTGGATTACATTTATTGATTTATATATGTTGAACCATTCCTGCATGCCTGGGATGAATCCCACTCAGTCATGGTGTATAGTCTTCTTGATGATTTGCTGCATTTTGTTTGCCAATATTTTATTGAGAATTTTTGCATCTACTTTCATTAGGGAATTCTCTTTTTTAGTTGGGTCTTTCTCAGGTTTTGGTACTAGAGTTCATCTTGTAGTTCTCTTTTTTAGTTGGGTCTTTCTCAGGTTTTGGTACTAGAGTGATAGAGAGAATAACTTAGGGAGAAGTGCTTCCTTTTCAGTTTCATTGAGGAGTTTGAGCAGTGTCCAAATTAAGTCTTGTTTGTATTTCTTGTAGAATTCCACAGTGAATCCGTCTCAGCCTGGGCTCTTCTTTGTTGGCAGGGACTTGATTACATTTTCAATTTCATTAATAGAAATTGAGTTATTCAGTAGTTCTACATCTTCTTGATCCAGCTTTGGTGGCTCATATGTTTCTACAAATCTGTCCATTTCTTCTGTGTTATTGAACCTATGAGAGGTTTTTGAAATAGTTGTTGATGATCTTCTATGTTTCCACAGGGTTGGTAGTGATTTCACCTTTTTCATTCTGTATTGTGTGAATTTGAGTGTTTTCTTTCCTTTTTTTAATTAGGTTGGCTAGGGGCTTGTCAATTTTATTTGTTCTTTCAAAGAACCAACTCTTCAATTCATTGATTCTTTGAATTGTTTTCCTAGTCTCTATTGCATTAATTTCTGCTCTGATCTTTATAATTTCCTCCCTTCTTTTGGCTTTGGGCTTGGCTTGCTCTTCTTTTTCTAGCTATTTGAGGTGTAATATCAGCTTGCTAATTTTTTTCATTCTGTTTTCCTAATGTGGGAACTCAGTGCAATAAATTTTTCTCTGAGGACCACTTTCATTGCATCCCTCAGATTCCAGTGTGTTGTATTTGTATTTTTGTTTGCTTATAGATATTGTTTAAATTCTTCTTTAATTTCCTCTGTGACCACTGATCACTCAAGAGTGTATTATTCAATTTCCATGTGTTTATGGCAGTTTTTCAGTTACTTTTATCATTAATTTCCAGTTTCATGGCACTATGATCTGATAACATGCATGAGATAATTTCATTTCTTTTGCATTTACTTAAATATGTTCTGTGGGTTAGTATATGGTCTATTTTAGAGAATATTCCATATACTGCTGAGAAGAATGTATATTCTGATGTTGTTGGATGGAACACGCTGTGTGTATCTATCAAATCCATTTGTTCACAGGTGTAGTTCAGTTTTGTTATTTTTTTGCTGATTTTGTGTCTAGTTAATCTGTCCCTTTGTGTCAATGGCATGACAAGGTCTCCTGTTATAATTTTGTTATTGCCTATTTGATTTTTCATTTCTGTTAATACAGAAATGTGTAGCTGAGTGCTCTAGAATTTGGTGCATATATGTTTAAGATTATTATGTCTTTGTCTTGCAGTTTCCCCCTAACTAGTATGGAATGATCTTCTTTATCTCTTTGGGCCATTCTTGGTTTGAAGTTCATATGGTCTGCAAACAGAACAGCTGCCTCCACTTTTTTTTGAGTTCCTATTGCATGGATTATTATTTTCCATCCTTTGACTTTCAGTCTATGAGTTTTCTTTGGGGTTAGATGGGTTTCTTGTAGACAGCATATGCTTGGATGTTGTTTCTTGATCCATTCTGCCAGTCTGTATCTTTTAATTGGTGAATAGAGGCCATTTATATTAATAGTTATAAATGTCATATGTTGGTTTATTGTTGAGATGTTATCATTCTTATGTTGTATCTTTTTAAAAATATTTTTATTTAAAGAGAAAAAACAGAAAAAGTATATAAATATTACAGAATTTCAAGAAAACAGGATCAACAGTAAGAAATCACTAGTTGATAAAGTACATATTGTTCTTTTAGAAATAGTTTTTCAAGTTACAAAATTAAAGCATACAAAAGGAAGCTCAAGCAGTGAGAGTGCAAACAGTTCTGTTCAACAATCCAACAAAAGTCTAGAAATATGTCTATCAATCCCACACACCTAAACATACATGCAGCTATATCTTTTATAGCACTTCCTATTTCCTCCTTTTTTACAATAGCAATTGTACACCCAGCCACTGGGATCCATGGTCCCAAACTTTTCCCAGGTCTGCTCTGGCAAGCTGTAACTCGCCTCGCTGCAGTAGCATGGGTCTGGGTCCCCTTTGGGTGGGCCTGGCTCCCCTTTTGGCTAGCCTGGCTCTCCTGATTTAATGAAGGCTCCTGGCCCATTCTCAGTTTCTTTACCTTGGATTTTAACCCAAGTCATATTTAGCTTTCTCCACAGTCCTTGGATGTAAGTCCACACTC
Source organism: Hydrochoerus hydrochaeris (assembly GCA_004027455.1). Taxonomy (NCBI): domain Eukaryota; kingdom Metazoa; phylum Chordata; class Mammalia; order Rodentia; family Hydrochaeridae; genus Hydrochoerus; species Hydrochoerus hydrochaeris. The sequence continues at coordinate 6,883 of PVLA01018242.1, read as the reverse complement.
ACTGTAGTCCCCATGGTGGTACCATGCAGCCCCAACCCTGGAGCTGAGATTAATGTCTAACAAGTCACAGAGAATACGTGGGATGGGAGAGCATGAAGTGCAAGTTGTGCACTGCAACTCCAGTTTGGTGAAACCCATAACAGCTCTCAGCTCCCTGGACAAGGTGCAAAATTGTGGTGAGTTTGAAGGTTCACAGTGACCAAAATGATGAGTGATTCTGTTTTTCATTACAAATTAAATGGTCTCCAATAGTGATTCTTTGCTTTGCTTTATTAAAATAAACTTACCATCCTACATTGTTAGAAAGAGAGGTGTTTGGCTATTGCCCTCATTTAAATTAAATACTCAGACCCAAAGCATGTACCAGTTTCTCCCAGTTTATAGTGAGGAATAGGATGGGACCAGTTTTAAAATCCCAGTTACCAATTCCTGTTGAGGGCATGGAATGACCTGCTTTTCTCAAAACAGTTCAGGCCATTTTGATGATGTCCCCGTGTCCCCTTTCAGATCCTACAGACAGGTAGCCTCACTAGTGACCTAAAGTTTTGGGACTAGTGGCCCCACCTTGTAGTGAAGCTCCTGTGCAGTCCCAGTGGGCAAAACACCCTGCTGGTTATGCCAGGGAAAGCAAGGCAGAGTGTTCATGACAGGCTTCAGAGGAGCTCCTGGAGATTCTGCTGCTTACTGAACATGTGGCAGCCATCATTGTCACCAAGGAGACCAGGGAGTTGAATGGCAAGGAGGCTGACCTGCTTGGTGGTGCAAGGCTCTTCTTAGGAAGTCCAGGATAGCCACTCCCACTCATTCAGTGAAAGGTGCATCTGGGGTAACAGACTGTAGCAACCATCTGTCTTTCCAGGAGCCATTGGCTCCTGGGAAGGGGGCTGTGCAGCAGGTCCAGATTGGCATTGAAGGTCTGAATTTTGAGCCATGAGGCCACAGTGAGAGGATGTATGAGGAGAACACCAGCTGTTGTCCACCCCAATGTCACAAACAAGGTACCCCCTCCTGTAGTTGGCCCAGGGCAATAGGTCATTGACCTGTGCAGGGGCTAAGTTGACTGTGGAATCAGGGGACTGTGTTCTAGCACTGTCACCAGAGGAATGTCATCCACTCTGACCCAGAAGTTCCCATATTATGTTACAATGATATCTCCCAAAATTCAGTGGCGGGTTTTTTTTTAATTGAAAGGGTCTCAGGAAATAATAAAAAATTAACTATGCAGAGAGTCACCTGATTAGGTTTAGGTTACCAAACCTTTTCATGAATGTCATCTTTACAATCAGAGTTAATTGTAGTTTGAAAGATATTAAGGGTGACAAAGAAGAAAGCCACTGCCAATCCCTGTGGAGGAACTGTGGGGACATGGGTCCTGTGCTGTCCCAGGCTCTAGTCCAGGAGTCTGGTCTTCTGGGACCTCAGATGTCTTATATACTATGGTCTCTAACAGTCCTTCCTGCACAGGGTTGCAGTGAGCTCATGAGTTCCCTGCGGTGACACACTTGCACCAGTGCCTGGCACAGGCCCACACTCATGCTGGGGTTTTCTAGTCTACCTGTATGAGTGCATTACAGTGTTGAGTGTTTACTGTCAGCTCCTCATGCTGCTTTGCCTTACATTGTATAAACATGGCCATGTGATGTTTTTCATCTTTGAGAAGCTTTTTTCTCCTAGGAAGCCCAGGCCATGGGACTTTTGAGCTCTCATCCAAGAACAAAGCTGGTGCTGCTTCCTGCCCAGCTAAGGCTATGGATTGGGAGGCCACAGGGTTGGCCAATGCTATGGTCTCAGATACTCATTGAGAATGTGGGGATGTGAGTTCTCACTGTGTGTCCCCCTGGTTGAGTTATTGCTTTTTCCTTGCCTGCTAGCCTCTCTCTCCTTACCTATAAAATGGGAATTATTCCATATTACCTGTATAAGAGATTAGAAAATCAAAATATGGAAACACTAGCACATAGATTGGTGCTGAGCTATCCTTGTCCTTGACATGGGTGTGGGCTTCTATGTAGACAGTGCCACCAGTGTATGTCCAGCTGCCCACTGAGGCAGGCACATGTGTCTTTTCTCAGGAGGTATCAAGTACACAGATGATGATGATTCTCTGCTCTGGGAGAAGCTGTGCATTGAGGAGCAGGACATGTATGCAGTTGCCTCTCACCCAGCAGCTGAGGTAAGGGGAGGTTGGGAGGGCATGTGAGTCCCTGAAGGGGTCAGCTGGGCTGTGAGAACCAAGAGCTGGCCTGGGCCAGAGAGGGCAGAACCTCACAGGCATAGGCTCCAGGTAGTCATAAAAGATTCAAGGGGGAAACAGATAGAAGCTGATGCACTCAGAGTGCTCTGAATCCCCTCCTGTGCACCTTTTAGAAATGCATTGAGGTCAATATAACATAATTCAGAACTAAACAGAGAAAGTGAGCATGTGTGTGTTTGCAGATTATTGATCTTGTGCAATTTGGTGTGTTGCCAGCCCTGCCTCATCCCTCATCCTCCTGGTCACCTGCATGGTCAAGGCATGTCTTGCCTTCATTCAGAGGAACAGTATCTTCCTGAGGCTGCAGAGCTCTGGCTCTGCATGTGACCGAGTTCTTCTTGGGGGACCCCAGGTTCTCAGAAAAGCTCTATTAGTGCCATGTGAGTGCCCCACACCTCTCTGCAGGCTACCACTACTGCTTCCCTCCCTCCTAGACACTCCATGCTCCTCATTGGGAAGCAGGAACAGGAACATGAGGAAGTAAGTGAGAACCTGAGAGAAGTGTCATTTCTGTATAAAGAAGCATCTGGACAGAGGTCACCCTGACACCATCAAGGGTATGGCTTCAGACAGCATTTGCATGAGGGCTGCAGGCTGGCTGAGCAGCTCATCCATGGCCTCAACACAGGTGAGGAGGTCCCAGGCCCTGCTTAAAGTCCCCAGCTAACAGGACACTGTATTCACATAGATATGTGCCTGACAACTGTTTGGTGCCCCTGTCAACACTAGAAATGTGGCAAATTTAGGAGTGACCCTGGGGGAACTCAAGGGATGAATGCACAACTAGAACCTTGCAGTATGCCAGTGTCTTTTGTCCCTGGGGGAACCTGGCTGTGTCCTGAGGAGGCTGCATCCTTCTAGTTTTAAAGCTGAGAAGGGAGATTTTGGTGGGAAATAGCTGGTTTGAATAAAGATCTCTCTTCAGTAAGAACAAAGGTTACCCATACACCAACCTGATGGCTTCTATTTCCATTTCTGTGCCAGAGTGGCCCTGGGGTCTGTGATGGGGACAGGGAGCTACTCAGTACCTGAAAGTACATTTGTGAATTTGATTGCAGAGATTCCAGTAGAGGACGAGGAGGGAACAGAAGCATCACCACTGACCACCAGGTAACTGGATAGTCAGGACTGGGAATCATATGGGGACAACGTGGGTTATGTCCCTAGGAGAACAGAGCAGGAGGTCAGCAAGGCCCAGTTTCACAGGGAGCATGACAAACTGAAGCTGGTGCTCTGAGTCTTTTCCCTCAAGCTAGGAGGAGCACCTTTCTATCAGTATGAGTCATGTCCCTGGGAACTCATCTCTACCCAAGTAGACCTAATCAACCTCACTGGTATTTTGAACTGAATGGTCCACTCTCCTCTGTTGTGTGAAAAAATCCAGGCTGAGATTTGAGTCTGGCCCTTCATTTTTGCCCCTTGCTTATTGGCAGGATTTTTCTTCTGTAAAACCTAAGAAGATAAAAAAATCTCAGTTCCTATGTCTATAGAATGAGACCTGGGCTTCACAAAGATATTCACACTCCCTTCTCAGCCACAGTGACTGAGACAACACAGAAAAGTCATGCAATTCACAGAGTAGACTGGACACTTATGTGGTCTCTGGGTGTGCTTGGGATTGTGGTTGTGTCATATGGTGTTGGAGGCTGGGTCCTCATCAGCTTGTCATCCAGTCCATGCACCATGCATTTCCTCCTGTCCCTGCCAGCTAAGCAACTGCACTCTGCCCTCCTAGGAAGACAAACTCATCTTCCAACTCTGTGTGCTCTCTCTCTGTGACTACTCTCTTACATCTCTCTCAGAAGCCTTGGGAATCTCATGTTACATCTTGAAGGGTTTAATCCTGTTCATCTGGCAGTGTGAGTGCAGACAACCAGCACCGTGATGAGGAGGAAGACATCCTCCAGGCCTCCCAGGGTGAAAAGCACAAGACTTTCCTGGTGGCTACAAAGCTGGCGACACCCAGCAGTCTCCCTGTGCCACTCCTGCCCAGGTGGATGAGGCTGCTCTCCCTTCTCCACAGGACCTTGGTGAGTCCTGCATTACTAACAGAACTGCATACATGCTGCCTCCATTTCTGTGCATCCAGGGAAAACTCAGGTTAACAGAGATAGGACATCCAGAGGGTCAGGTTGAAGAGCCTGAAACAACTCACAGCCATCACTGAAAACCACTCGTGGCAGGCATCTGTTCATGTTTGAAGGCTATAGAGCTATTTCCAAAGTAGAGTTGCATTCTCTGCTACCTGAGAAAGAGTATCCAAGACCTGCTGAATCATGATGGACCTGTGAGAGGCCAAGGAAAAAACTAACAGGAAAAATATTTAGAGTGCTGCAGGCTGGCCAAGAACCTCACCCTCCAGCTCAGTCCAGGAGAGGTGACTGCAGGCTAATCCTGCCTTGATTTCTATTTGTTCATTTCGCAAGGCTCTAAATGAGTTGTAGCATTTAGGAAGGTAATCTCTGAGTGTCCTTTCAGAGGGCTCTTGTCACTAATGAGGATTCTCTAGCAATCAGATAGCATAAAATGTGGCCATGAGATTTTGGGTAACAGAGAGAACAAATTAATTACTGCTGCATGTACTTTCAAAACACTGCATTTTGGTTCTATTTCAAGAGTGTGCAATGTATTTCACAAAAAGTGTAAAGGAATTTTGAAGGAAGCAGGTGGTGTGCATTGGCTTCCCTTCATTCTTATTATGATGAATGTGTCAATCACTTATGTAGCAGAGAGAACTGAATTCCTGCCACATGCACTTTCAAAACACTGCATTTTAGTTGTATTTCAAGTGTGTGCTGGCTATTTCACAAGAAGTTTAAAGGCATTGTGTAAGAAGCGGGTTTTATGTATTTGCTTCCATTAATTATTATGATGAATGTGTAAATCTCTTGTGTAGCACACAGAAAAACTGAATTCCTGCCACATGCATTTTCAATACACTGCATTTTGGTTCTACTTCAAGTGTGTGCTGTGCATTTCACAAGAAGTATAAAGGCATTTTGTAGGAAGTGGGTTTTATGTATTGGCTTCCATTCATTCTTACTATGATGAATGAGTAAATCTCTTGTGTAGCACACAGAACTACTGAATTCCTGCTTCATGGACTTTCAAAGCCCTGTGTTTTGGTTCTATTTCAACTGTGTGTTGTGTTTCACAAGAATTCTAAAGTCATTTGTAGGAAGCGGGTTTTGTACATTGGTTTCAATTAGTTCTTATTAGGATGAATGTTTAAATCACTTGTGTAGCAGACAGAACTAGTGAATTATTGTTGCATGCACTTTCAAAACACTGCGTTTTGGTTGTATTTCAAGTGAGTGCTGGGAATTTCACAGGAAACTTAAAGGCATTTTGAAAGAAGCAGTTTTTGTGCAATGGATTGCATTCATTCTTATTATGATGTGTCAATGTCTTGTGTAACACAAAGAACAAATTAATTACAGCTGCATGCACTTTCAAAACAGTGTGATTTTGTTCTACTTCAAGGGTGTGCAGTTTACTTCACAAAGAGTATAATGGCATTTCGGAGGTAGAGTGTTGTGTGCTTTGGCTTCAATTAATTATTGTTATGATTAATGTGTAAATCAGTTATGTAGAAGAGAGAACTACTGAATTCCTGCTGCATGCACTTTCAAAACACTGAGTTTTGGTTCTATTTCAAGGGTGTTCAGTATGTTTCACAAAAAGTATAAAGGCGTTTCCTAGGATATGTGTTGTGTGCATTGGCTTCCTTTCATTGTTATGATGAATGTGTAAATCACTTATGTAGCAGAGAGAACTACTGATTTACTGATGCAAGAACTTTCAAAACAATGTGTTTTGGTTCTAATTCAAGTGTGCCTTGTGTTTCACAAGAAGCATAAAGGTATTTTGTAGGAAGCGCGTTTTGTGCGTTGGCTCCCATTCATCCTTATTATGATGAATGTGTAAATGTCTTGTGTAACACAATGAACAAATTAATTACTGCTGCATATACTATCAAAACATTGCATTTTGGTTCTAATTCAAGGGTATGCAGTGTATTTCACAAAAAGTATAAAGCTATTTTGTAGGAAGCAGGTTGGGTGCATTGGCTTCCATTCATCCTTATTATGATGAATGTGTAAATGTCTTGTGTAACACAGAAAACAAATTAGTTAATGCTCCATGCACTTTCAAAACACTGCATTTTGGTACTATTTCAGGTGTGGACTGTGTTTTTCATAAGAAGTATAAAGGCATTTTTTAGGAATCGGGCTTTATCTATCGGCTCTCATTCATTCTTATTATGATGAATGTGTAAATCTCTGGTGTAACACACAGAGCAACTGAATTCCTCCTGCATGTGTTTTCAAAACACTGCGTTTTGGTTCTATTTCAAGTGTGTGCTGTGTATTTCACAAGAAGTATAAAGGCATTTTGTAGGAAGTGGTTTTTATGCATTGGGTTCCATTCATTCTTCCTATGAAGAATGTGTAAATCTCTTGTGTAGCACACAGAACAACTGAATTCCTACTACATTTGTTTTCAAAACACAGCATTTTGGTTCTATTTCACGAGAGTGCTGTGTAATTTACAAGAAGTATAAAGGCATTTTGTAGAAAGTGGGTTTCATGTATTTGCTTCCATTCATTCTTATTATGATGAATGTGT
>PVLA01018241.1:0-15036 GCA_004027455.1 Hydrochoerus hydrochaeris | reverse complement strand
AGGAGAGGAGAGGAGAGGACAGGAGAGGAGGGGAGAGGAGAGGAGAGGACAGGAGAGGAGAGGGCTATTGTACAATAAGTTTGAGGTGAGGGATCTAGAGTTCTAGATCCAGCTCCATCAGTAATTTTCTGTGTGGTTTTGAACAGGCAAATCAATCTGTTTTAGGATTATCTGAGAATTAAGAGGCTGAGCAGGTTGAGCCTGACAGTGTCTTCAAGCTCCCCAAGTTTTTTCTTACTTTCTTTCTTTTTTTTTTTTTTTGTAATGGGGTGGGGATCAAACTTGTAACCTTGCACTCACCAGGCAGGCACTTAGGCCTTTGAGCTAAATCCCCAGCAAGTTCCCAAAGTTTTGAAAATTGTTTTATTCAGTGTTCAACCAGTGTTTCCTTAGCATTTATCATGTGCCAAGCACTGCCATGGATATAAGACTATGTTATCAGAATTTCAGAGGTCTTCTTAGTTTTAGGTGGCCTTAGAACAGCTCTTGAAATAGAAATAAATTTAGGAAAATTTGCGCCATCATACCTGCCAAAGCTGACATTTAGGGATAGGAGTTTAGTATTTTCATGTCTGTTCTTATTTTGAAATTGTTAATTATGAATCAGAGACTTCATTTTGCCAAAATTAACTAAAGGAATTGGCTGCTTATAAATTTTATTTTGAGGCCATGTCACATGTACCACTGTCACCTTAAACATGAGATAACGTCAAGATTATCAAGTCTTTAGCAGTACATCCTTCCAAAGTAATTTCTGGCACTTTGACCAATCTATTTGTAAAGCAGATTGTATTATTCATGTGCTTCAGGTGTTATTTGTTAAAACACACACACACACACACACACTCTTCAGGTACAGTGAGACATGCCTCTAATTCCAGCTGTTCAGGAGGCTGAGCCAGGCGCTTGCAAGTTTTGAGTCCAGCTTGGGCGACTTAGCAAGACCTTGTCTCAGAATGAAAGTTCAGGGGACCAAGCTCAGTGGTGGAGCAGCTGCCTTAGTATGAGTGAGGTCCTGAGTTGAATCCCTAGTACCACCAAAAAAACCAAAAACAAAACAAAACAAAACTTCAAAGTTGATATAAGAGATGGTATTTCTGATGTTATAGATAGTGTCCATTGATCCTAACTTTACTCTTGCAGTGATACTAAACCCAAGAAGCCAAGGATAAACCAGCACTGCAGTGGTAACCACAGCATATTACAACTGTGCTCATTCCTCAAGGCTGAGATGACCTAGTCAAAGTGGATGACTGGTCCGTGGGTAGAAAGACTCAGGTTAATCATGGCTCACCCTTCCCTCCAAAGATGACTTTCTTCTCCTTGGCCTGGGAATAGAACTCAGGGACTTTGTACTGAGCTGTATCTCACATTCCAGCCCCTCCCCTTTTTTTTCTTTCTTCTCACTAAATTGCCACACCAGGCTCGAACCTAGTGATCCTCCTGCCTTGTCCTCCTAGAGTATGAGGATTCCAGGCACGCATTACCACACCTGTTTTATTGTGGTTATTTTGATTCTAAGCTCTAAAAAGATTGCTACCCAGGGAAAATGTTCTTTTATACAGTAAGACTTGCTGAGGGTGGGAGCAGAAAAGTGGTGGAATCTTTCCTCTTTGCAGAGTCTGCTTACACAGTTGTGCTCTCAAACCATAAGCTGTTGTGCTGCCTGCCCGCGAATTTATAATTACAGGCAGTTACCTATCTAGGTCAGCCTAGTTCAAGTTCTGTCTTCTCCGAATATATAAGCTCTCTTGCTTTCATTGTTTGGAGAAAACAAACACCATAAATATTTAAAAATACAAATAATGACAAAAGTGATACCAATCCTGTCTGACTTGGTTCCAAGTTATAAGGAGGTTTTAAAAACAGGAGCATAGTTAAAAGTTTCCATTAACATGGCTGCACGCTGTAGGGCTATTTCTGTTCTCAGATCTCCACTGACACATTGAACTGTTACCAGAAAGAATCTTGAATTTACCAAATAAAATCAAGGATATTTGCCTGGCTTTGTTTCTTAATGTTTCTAGATGAATCCAGTTTATAAATTTAAAGCATTTTATGCTATTCTGTGACAAAATGGTTGTAAAGTCACACTGAAACTACTTAGCCAACATTTATTTGATCCAGGTTGCAGGGACTCTGAATGGTGGTCGGAATGACTTTCCCTTGTAACTGTTATGGAGAATTAATAGAGACCTTTTATTCAAAAAAATTTGTGCTTTGGAATCATAATCAGAAAGCAAGCCACAGTCAGACACTGGAACAGTGATGTGCTTGACTGGAAACTTGAACAGATTTTCCTCCCATGTGTGTTAAGAACAGTCACAGAGGTCGATGAAATCCATGGTCACTGTAAACACTTATTTTCCTTTCTTTGCATGTGTTCTCACCAAGTAAAAAGCCTTTTCATCACTACCTGTCCATTTAGTCAGGTTTATTCTGCCAACAAAATGCCTTGACATGCTTTTTTCCCAACTCAGTTCACAAACCTTATTAAAACAATATTTTCTTTCTTTCTTGTTTTTTGAATCAGGGCCTCACCATGTAGTTCAGGCTGGCCTTGAACTCAGGAGAATCCTCCTGTTTCACCCTCCTTATTGCTGGAATCACCATGCACTGAGGTTAAAATATTGTTAAAGCAATAGTTTCTGGAGTGGCAAAGCTCTGACTGTGTTTGCCCGGAGCTAGGGTTGATCTATCATCATTCCTCTCTAGCTAGTCCTCTTTGCATGCTTCCTTGAAGTCCTACAGAGGAAGCCTAAGGCTGTGGGGCTATGCACTTGCCCACAAAGTTTCTGGGACAGAGAGTAAATGTTCCCAGGTCCCAGGCGTGGAAGAACAGGCCAGAGCTGGGCAGTGGGAGAAAGAGGAGCCAGCAGACCGAGTAGCAGCATCCTGAGGGTTTGGAGAGGGGGCAGCGGCCACAGGAAGCCCCAGCTGCTTGGCAGCCCCAGAGCTCAGTCTCAGGTCCGCTGCCTGTGGTAGACACTCAGCAGCGGGGTGCTGACGGGTGGGGGAGGGACACCCCGAGGCCTGGACCAGGCAGCCTGAGAGCCTGAAGCCAAGGATGAGCCAGGCCTGGGCACCGGAGCAAGCGCTGGATGCAGGGCCCAGGCACTTGGGCAGCACATCAGCCCCAGGACAGGGCAGCCAGGGAGCCACAGCAGGCTCTGGGGGGGAGAGGCTTGGCATGTGTGGAGATACGGATGTCTAGAGGCAACAAAACACAGTAGCCCAGCTTTTTTTTTGAGTCTGTTGTTGTTGGTTTTGGCACGAGGGATCCAACTCCCAACCTCGTGCTCACCAGGGAGGTGCTTGTGCTGCTGAGCTAAATCCCTGGCCCTTATTTTTGTTTTGTTGTGGATTCCAACTCAGGGGCCTTGCACTTGCCTTGCAGGTGCTGCACCACTGTATCCCCAGCTCCAATAGTCCAGTTTTAACTACATGACCAGGAACCGCTGTTTACTTTCCCTGAATCTCAGGTTTGGTGTTTGGGGTTTTTTTATTTGTTTGGTTTTTTTGTTTGTTTGGTTGGTTGGTTTTTGTTTGTTTGTTTCTGTGTGTGCCAGAAGTCAAACTCAGGACCTTGCAGTTGCTAGGCAGGCGCTGTGCCACTGAGCCATATCCCCAGCGCTGGTGTAGTTTTTAAGAACAGGAAACTTTATTGGACAAAAGGAATGGGAAATAGGAATAGCTTCTGAGAGACAGGAGGGGTCCTGAATAGATTTCCAGTGAGCCCACTTCTCAAAGGAAGCTTTATAGAGCAAAATCATGAGGCAACATGTGTCAATATTATGATCAACCAATAAGATTACAAGTATAGTCACTTTGCTAGTATTGATCCAGTGGTATTAAGGGCATATGGGTGACATCATTAACCTTGGTTGATAACTTATAGTCTTGTTTTTATCTTAGGTTTAGTATTAGTGGGTAGGAGAGAATAGCCCACCCATAGTGAGACAATAGGAAATCTCTGGTGATACCAGTAATCTCAAAGTTCCATTTATCCCTTAGGAAAGTATGCAAATCTGGCCATTATGATTTTGATCTTCTTCAGCTGCACCTCCAGCTGCAGTCTCAATGTGTTCCTATGCTCACTCAAGAGCCTAGCCCTGTATGACCCCTATATTTCCACCTAACTGTCTGTAATATCCTCCCCCCAAGCAGTAACACTAACTGTGGTCAGAGGAAAAAGAGACATAGTTTCCTTCTAGCTGCTTTGCGTTGGCACCTCAGGTTTTTTAATCTGTGAAACCAAGGCAGTAATGGTACCTTTACAGCAGGCTTGCTGTGTGATAATTGTTAAATCACTGCAGAACTCTTTAACACTGTGGCTCTGGGTCAGGGTTGGGCTGGTAGAAAAGTTATCTTGAGGTTGAATCCCTTCTGCTGCTGGTGAATGTCTTTGCATGTCTCAGGCCCTCAATTTAGGATCAAATTGGTCCCTAAGCCTGGGCACATGGAGGTAGCCCAGGCCTGAGACAGTAGAAGCAGAGTTTACACCACTTCATGGACCATTGCTATGGAAGGAAATGGGTTTAATTATTTTTACTAAGTCTGTAGGAGCCTAAATAAGCCTACATAAGATTAGTTTCTAACAAAGGTCATGTCATATGCTTCCTCTTGTGCTGTGGTCTACCTACAAAATATATTAGAGGATCCTGAATATAAGACAGTTGGAAGTTGCTGCAAAAGTCACCCTATGTAATGTTCTTCTGGTGCAATAATGTTTCTCTAATACTCTGGCCACTTTGATCACCTTCAGGCCTGGAAAACTCATGACCACCTGATGGGCATAGTCTTTAGCAAGCTATCAGTGTTTCTTTCTTATGTTAACCCCAAGTCTCTATGGGGCTTTCATCCATTGTCCTCTTTTTATCCCCTGGTCTGCAAGATAAATCTAAGTCCCTTTCCACTTAGTACGCAGACAGATGGCAATTAATAGCTACTGTGTCCCCGTGAATGTCATCTTCAAACTAGATGTTCTGGTTCCTTTTTTGAAAAAGAGTGCTGCAGAGGTCATAACTTCCACCTCATGATGATGTAGTTAGTTTACTCTTTTAAAACTATTTTTTGTCCAGAAGTATTCAAAACCTTATTTAAATATTTTAAAATATATTTTTCCCATCCTTATTTTCTCCAAAACTCTACCAAGAGCAAATAAATTGTTTCATCTTCCACTATTTTCCCTATGAAAATGAAGGCACAGCCCGTGATAAAGAAGTGGGAGAGAAAACAGAAGTTGAGGTGTACAGAAGAGGAACACTGCTCCTACTCACAATTTGATAATCAACTGATAAAAAATTATTTGGCTATATTGTTTTAACTCTCATGTGACTCTTGAGGTTCAGAAAGTAAATTTCAAGAATTAGCAATAATTGAATATGCAGGTGATCCCCAAAACTCCTTTTACCACTCTTCTTACCTGCTCTCCAAGCAGTTACCTCTGAGTTACGGAGAGAAGCAAATTAAATAAAGCAGGTGGCAGTACTTGGTGAGCGAAAGTACAGATTAAGATGCTTAATGTGTTTCATGATAAATGATCCTCAGATTGCTAACATTTTCTAAGCATCTAGCAACCAGTCCTCGTGCAAACCACCTCTGCATGTGTTTTCTTATTCAGTAATATGTCTTCGAGGCTAACACTTTTGCATAAAAGGGTGCAAAGCTGAGAGGCATTGACTCCAACTCACAGCCAGGAAGTAGTGACTATCCTGATTAACGCGTTAGATCTGAGTGTTCTTGATGCTGTTGCAAATTGATAATAGGGACTAATCATTCCCAGCTGGATAGCCCTGCACTTTTCTACATGCCGGATTACCAAAACAACCAAGCCCTTGAAAAGCAGTTCTGCCTGCCCTCTGGTGGAGCGCCACAGGAAACAGAAGGGACCCGGCAACATTCCAGGCCTCCAGGGAACCCAGCCTGCTTCTCCAGCCCTCCAAGTCCTGCCCACACCCGGTGTTGTAACAGCTGGGCTACAGCCCTGCCTGCCAGGCCACACCTTTCCACGCCTGTCTGGCTGCATTCGACCTGCCTTCGCCCTGACAGGACCTTTTTCCTCTCTGCCAGCTGACAGAACCCCCGGCCTCCTTTAAGACCCAGTTCAGACATCAGCCCATGGTGGAGCTGACCCCAAGGCCCGCACAGCGCACAGTGCAAGGCCAGGTTTGCTGTGAGCATTTGTTGTCTCTACTTTAATGTAGCACTGTGGTCATACAGAAATGTCCAGTCTCTTCTACCTTACACTGAGTTCCTTTGAGAACATAGACCCCGTCTTTCATTTTCTTGCCTCAGACGTAGATGTTTAATGATTGGTGGTTGAATGAATTAAGTCATAAATTTTAAGAATTAAATTTTTTTAAAAGCATGTAGAAGTGCTTAGCCAACTAAAAGTAAGAATTAAGGTAAAATAATATTCAGCGAGCATACTTCCAAGAGGCCCTGGAAAAAGCCTGAGGCAGGTAAAAAATACCTTTTATGTTGTTCTAGTCTGTTGCAGCACCTCTTAGCTTCATTTTTCCCAAAACAGAGGCACCAAATCCTCTGATTGCCTCTCAACACCCTTGGGCTTCTGATTTGCCATCTTCTGCCACCTCACTCCAAAGTCTTGGTCCTCCCTCACTTGTCCTGTTCCTGCTAATATAGGAGGAATGAAACTCCTGGCCTACTATGTTGACGAGTTCATGTTCTCTAAAATCGAAGAATGAATTCTAGGAACAATGAAGGTTAAGAGTAGAATATATTTATTGAGAGAAAGAAAGCTTCTGTCTGGGAGAGACAGAAGGGGTCCTGAGTGGGTTGCCAAGGACTCTATTTTCCAGGGACTTTTATAGAGTAAAACCATGGGTTCAAGGTGGGGGAAGACTGGGAGCTCACAGGTAGGTGGGTAAAAGGTGGGACTTAACTATGGTTAGCCAATAAGATCAATAGTTCAGGTAAAATTGACTACATTGGGGACAAATGGGGAAGTGAGTCACGTAGAAAGCGGGCATTCTTAGAGAGCTATGGCTCTTCCCCTTAGTGGGATGGAATGGTGACTCCAGACTTCCTCAGGGTGATAGGGAGCTATTTAGAACTTCAGTCCTTAGGATGTAGATGTATTTGTTTGATCTTTTGTCTTGAGGCCTGGCCCAGAGCAGGAGGTGTCTACCTCCCCCATAGTTGCAAGATATCTTCAAGGTATCTTCTGTACTGGCTCCTTTGAGGACCCAGCCCTGTCTGATGGCCTATAATATTTCTAACTAACTCAGCTACCTGCAAACACCGCTTTGGCTAGTAGGCTGTGTTGAAATTATACACTGTCGCAGAAAATGTAACTCTATACCATAACTGCATCACCTTGGTCTTCAGCCCTTTTCCCATGGTTGGATAAACCAGTCTTGTCAGGATAAAATAGACTGTTTCAGCTATATTACCAGAATGGCGTCAGAGGTTAAATTTAGCCAATCCCGAATTCTGCCTTGTCCTCTTGTCCTTCTCTCCAATGTGACCTAAGTTCTCAGAAGTCAGACTGTCACCCTGTGTTGAGTTGGGGCATGGGGGAGACTGAAGCCTGAACTTAGTGTGGGTCCCCATGCATCCTGACTTGCTCCCCAGAAGTACACCTGGTCCCTCCATTGTGCTGGTCTTGCCATGGTCTCCGCGCACTCAACTTGTCCCGTCTGCGGCCTTGTCCTCCCAGGCCGGGCTTACACTAGGCCTCCAATTTCCCACAGGGAGGCAGGAACGCCTGGATCCCAGACGCAGGCTGGACACAGGCCACTGGCCCAGGCAACTCCCACCACCAATCCTTTTCTCCCTCTCAGGGCCTCTCTATGGGGATGGCGATTTTTCTGGGCTAATTCTAAAAGGTAGAGAAAATCCCTTCCCATCTGGAATTCTCCAGAAATTACCTGGGTGTTTCCACCACAATCAGCTTATTTACCCTCTTTCTCTCACACTCACCCAGATTCATAGACAGCCATCTCCCTAGCTTCTGCCTGCTCTAGAAGCAGTGTCCATGTCCCCTTCCTTCCGGCAGGACCCTCCTCCCTTGGGTCAAATGCATCCTTTGGGTATTTCACCTTGTCCTGTCTGGAACAACCATCTCAGCCTTGAGGGCTTGCGTTCATGGAAAAGGGGACTACGACACAGGAAATGCTGCCCAGAATGTTGCCCTGCTAGCTCGTGTGTGTCCCCCTCCTAGAGAATGCCACCTTCCAGGTAAAATGAACCTAGGCTCCCCTGAGACGTACATGGCTGTAGGGTGTTTTGGACATCAGAACGGGAGAAAGTTCTCGAGTTCTCTAACCCTGGAGACTGGGTCTGTCCTCAATGGAAAATAGCCACTCTTCTGTGGGCAGGAAGGACTCTGCTGGGCAGAGTGCCCCAGATGACCCACCAGGAAGCAGATTTGGGGCAGAAGTAAAGCCAGCGGGTTTTTCTTTCTGGGTGTGTGGAATTTGGTTCTGCTTAGTTCGGCTCCCCCAGAGCTCAGTTCCTGTGCAGCCTTTGGAGAAGTAGGTACCAGACTCTGGAGTTAAAGATCCAGCCTAATCGCCCGGGATTTAGCTCAGTGGCATAAGCACCTGCCTGGCAAGCGCAAGATTGTGAGTTCAATCCCTGGTACGAAAAAAAAAATCCAGCCTAAAATGGCTCAATTTATAAGCCCAAAGCTGGACATTGGCCTAGTCAGGTACAGGCCTTGCCGATCTCCTGCTGTGTCGGGCTTTAGAATGTGGAGTCTTCCTTGTCCTCACCCCGCTTTTCTTTCTCCCTGGGAAGCTCAGGGCTGAGCTGGAGACTGGGTCTGTCCTCAGGAAGCTTTCCCAGGGTCTCAGCTTTGGAAACTGGTGTCCCCGCAGGCCTGGGTCTGGGTGGGTTTGCACCCCGTCACGCTGTCGCCTCCTCTCCTCGCAGGACGGGACGGCGCCCCTGTGGATCGCGTCGCAGATGGGCCACAGCGAGGTGGTGCGCGTGATGCTGCTTCGCGGAGCCGAGCGCGACGCAGCGCGCCAGGTGAGTGTCTCCAGGACAGGGACACCCGGGAGCCACCCACAAGGCCGGCTCCAGACCCAGCGGGGGTGCGCCCAGGGAGGGGGGGGGTAAGGGGGCGGTGTTTGGGTGGGGGGATTTGTGTAGTCTGCGGCTCACAGAGGCGCCTCTCAAACTCCACCTGCTGTTTAGTTGGAGAACAAAGTCCAGTTGGGTGGAAATTCAGCAAGTGCGCTCGCTGGCTGGTTGTCCTCCACCAGGGGTGATTTCTGGAGCCACTCTCCTAGCTGCAGAGCCCAGCACACATCCCCCTTGTGCCTGCTGGCCACTGCACTGTGATTCCGCCTCTGCTGGCCCCACAGAGCCCCTGTGGCCCACAGGAGCGGGGAACAGCTTGGGTGGGGAGAGCCGGCACACGCTGGGCCCTGAGCCTTTTGTCTCCCTGTATCCAGCTTCTTTGCCTTCGCATTCCCCTTGCTTGTGTGACCCACCTTCTTCTTGCCATCCCAGAAGAGAGAAGACTGAAGGCACATTCATGACCACTTCACTGCCAGTCCTTATCTCTTCTTCTTCCTGCCCGCTCTGAATCCAGGAAGGAAAAATCCCCTAATCCCACCTCCCTCCTTCCTTATCTGAAGCCAGATAAGCCCTAATGGCAGGTCAAGGCAGGACCCAGGCTGCACAGTGCTGGAGCCAATCTTCAGACACAGCCCTGGTTCAGTCAACCAGGATGCGCTGGAAGGAAGTCGAAGAACCTTCTTGAGTCAAAAATGATGACGGACTGACAGAGGCCGAATGTTCCTCAGTTTGAATTTACCTCTGTCCTCTTCTGCTGCCTCCTCTTCCTCCTCCTTCTCTTTTTTTTTAAACACATTTTTACCTATCTGCCCTCTTCCCCCTCCAAGGTTATACAAATTTTTAAAACAGTAGATCAAGTTCAGTGATAGCTTAGATCATTAAAGATAGTCAAGCAGTCATTATTTTACTATGTCATTAATAACAGCAGCGAATGCCTCTTGGGATCATCAGTGCCTTAAAAGTGGAACTTTGGAATTCTTGTGGGACCAAATTCCCAAATATCAGGGTTCAAAGATGATGTAAACCAATGATGGGGAGCCTTTTAGAGCTTTCAGTGATACAGACTGCTGGGTGACGCATGCCATAGGTCTGCCGCCACTGATCCAAGTAGTCATTTATTGTGTCTCATTGTGTCTTGTCCTCTTTCATGAAATTAACTGCTTACTCTGCTCTAAAATGATTTTAATGGAGAAACTGTCAATTTGTGCTTCATTATACCTTCCTCCTGTTTCGGACATAAAGGCTTTGCTGCCAGTTCTCAACATTTTGTTCTGAGTCAACACAAATATATGTGAATAATTATATGTGAATAATCAACTTTTATTTCCCATTCTCTGCTCAGGATGGTACCACAGCATTGTTAAAAGCAGCCAACAAGGGGTATAATGATGTTATAGAAGAGCTGCTTAAATTTTCACCCACTCTTGGTCTTTTGAAGGTAAGACCTAAAGAAAAATTATAGTGATGTATAAAGGAAATAGGTTAGAAAATAAGCCCATACTGGGGTCTCCAATAGCATTTGAGTATAATCAGCCTGGTTAATGTATTCTTTTTACTTTTCTTTCTTTCTTTTCTTTCTTTTTTTTTTTAATGGTACTGGAACATTTCAAACTTGTTGCTAAGGACACATGGCAGAAATGAGAAGATAAAAAAACAAGTCTGTCAGTACCTAGTTTTCCAGGGGAAAAAATGTAATAATGATGAAATTGATAAACTAGAAAGTAAACCATATTGGTATCGTTTGGAAGATCTGTAAAATCAAGAAAGAACACACAGTTATGCTCTTCTTTCCCTTAAGCAGAGAATCATTCTGCTTGGTTACCTTAAATAAAATAAAATTAGCTTCCAATGTCTGGAAATGTAAGGATATATGATTTTCCCAAGTCCTGAGTCTTCCATGATACAGAGCCCAACAATGCTTTGACAAGCTTTTATCATTTTGGATCAAAATCTTTCTAAACTGTAGCGTACATCAGGAGTCTGCAAGCTCTCCGTAAGGACCAAGCATTAAATATCGTAGGCTTTGCAGGCTGCATGGATTCTGCTGAAGCTGCTCAACCCTGCCATGGTTGCAGGAAAGCAGCTTGAGAAAGAAACGACAAAAGGATGGGGCTGTGTCCCCATAAAATTTAGTTATGGACATTGTAGCTATAAAATTTCTTATTTTCATATATTATAAAATATTCTCCTTTTATTCTTCTTTAACATCATTTTTAAATGCAAAGACAGCCCTTAGCTCACAGGACCACAAAAACAGGCTGTGGTCTAGACTTGACCCAAGGCCATAGCTTGTTGACCCCCAAGTGTGTGTATCCCTGCTTTCTTAAATAGAGGGTGCTTAGTCTTTTCTAGCTTGGCACGGCGACTTAGTAGTCACTCATTGTGTATAAAATCTGTTTGCCCTTAAATAGCTCCAAGAGCTTTTAGGATACCTTATATCTGCCCTGTGTTGTTTAGACTCCATTTTTGCTGTCAGCTACTACAGAGCTGCTGTGGTCATGTATTGGTTCATCCCCACTCTCCTCACAAGCCCCTTCTAATCTTCTGTAAACCTGGAAGCCAGAGCCGGAAAGCTGTACTTCTTAAAAATTTTTTGTTAAGTAAAAAAGTACCATCTGTAAAAGTAAACTCTGTGAACAAAAGAAAGGAGCTTTAAAAATGGACTTTGCAATATCCAGTCTAATCTTTAACAGGTCTTTTTTTTTTTTTTTTTTGCTTTTGTTTTTTATTAGGCATGTTGCAAATAGGCAGAGTTGATACACTGGTTAAGATTTAGGCTTGTGAAGTGTCACCAGATTAGTGATTTTCAGATATAATGTGGAAACAACCTTAGAAAAATGCTACTTTATCAGAACTTTTCTTTGGGTATGACAGCTTCCTTTTACAAAATCCAGGTGGTTCTTATTAAGAGTCATTAACCAGGACACCAAGCTTGCACTTGGGTACAACTTACAGATACATGTACCTTCTGGACCCGGTGTCCTGTGCTGCCCAGCATTGTTATATGGGTTTGGTTACCCTTCTCCACTCCCAGACCCAGCTGTGCGCTGCTTTCAGCTGCTCCCCTATTTTGCTACACATTTCTGCTAAATTTCTGAATGTCAGCAGCCTGTCTCCTACGCCCTTCTGTGCTCAGGTGTGATCTGTCTTGGGGCCCAGGGAAGTGGCCTCAGCCCACAGGTTTCCCCTTAAGCTCTGTAACTCCACAGTTTCTCCTGCCAGCCCCAGGGGGCAGATTGTTTCCGGCCTAACAGGGGACATTTAAGAAAAGACAGCTTGGCACAGTCGTGCTGTTTTTTCTGCAGCGAGTTCTGAAGTTACCCGAGGGACCATGCAGTCACATGCACCCTGGGGCCAGCTCCCATGATTCACTTGTAAAGAACATTGGCAGTATTTCTCCTGACCACAGCTGTGTTTCTAAGGATGCCATACTAGGTGGTGATGTGACTCTGAAACTACAAGGGAAGATAAGGAAGAGTGACACTAACATTTCGGTCTCATTGCCACGCTGGTTTATGACGAGAGCCAAAGCAAGTGCCGGTGGTTAGAAGTCACCCCTGACGCACGCTGTCGTTTTCTCTTAGAATGGCACGACAGCGCTTCATGCAGCAGTGCTAAGCGGGAATATTAAAACAGTCGCGCTGCTCCTGGAAGCAGGGGCGGACCCAGCCCTGAGAAACAAGGTACTCACTTAACCTTTCTTCTAACTCCACTGGGCCCTGTGCAGAGAGACAAGGTGGCATCCTCCTGAGCCGTCTCTCTGGCTCTGGCCACTGTCTTCATACTTAGAGCATGCGTGACAGAGGCACCAAGGAACCTTGTTAGTAGGTTACCTCTCGGGCAGCATGTCAGGACCCACATCACCGAAGGTTTTCCATTAACAGTGGTGGAGGCTCCAGCAGGGATGTGGGAGGTGGGGGAGGTGGTCATTATGAGGAATAAGTAGTGATGTCCTGTCATCAGAGATGTCCCCTGAACGTGTCCAGCTCTAGCGGTTTATCACCGTCCCCATGAGTTTGCTGTTCTCTTCAGAGTTGCTTGTGCTGTTTGGTGACTACTTGGGGAAAATGTTGTCTTGACATGGTTAATATGGCTGCATGCCTCCGTTATGACACCAATTTTTTTTTTTTAAAGATACAATCCTAAATCCTTAGTTTACAACTAGGCTAAACTTGGAACTCAGCAAGTACACAGTAACAACTGACAAAATGATTGTGATTGTATTTACTTCTGTCAGGACCTGCTTTTAGCTATACTTACTTAATACACAGATGGGGGGCGATTTCTGCCAAGTTCTAAATGACTAAGCATGGAAGAAGGACATGGGAGTTGGCATTTATTAATAGGGGAAGATATGAAAAGATATTTTCACTTTACTCCATACTCATGTACTCTGAATTTTTATATGCATCTATTATTGTGTTAACATTTTTAATAGTAAAAACCAACAAAACAGAGATGGAGATACACCTCAGTGGTAGAGCACTTTCCTAGCACATGTGAGACCCTGAGTTTGATGCTCAACATTGCAAAAAATAAATAAATATACAGTTCTATACATATAAACCTGTATGTATATATGTATTTATATGCATATACAATGTACACTTCTTGCCATACACAAATGCACTTGCACATACATAATTGTGTGACATTTTGAAAAGGAGCCATTAAGAAGTGGTGGTTAAACAACAGGCCAAAACCAAGGGTCACTTCCCCCCCTCCATTTTATTTGGCATATAGAAATATTAGCTCCCCACTCCTAGCACCAAAGTGCTTGAAGATAGCATTTCTGCTTATCTCTTCCTGAGATGCTCAGGTTTGTGTTCCTTGAGCTGGCTTTGCTGTGCGATAGGCCACTTGAAGTCATACTTGCCTTTCCTTAAAAGTTTGTCTTTATACCTTATACACAGACTTCCTAGAAATCAGTCTTTGTTGATGCGGGATCCAGGGCTGAATTAAGGCAAAGGGGACATGTTAGTACCTTCATGTAGAAACTGAAAATGCAGTTCCTCCTGTGTCTCCCAGAATGGTGGAATAATCTCCAGGGGCTGAAATGCTAGGCTCTGACCCTCCTGGAACTACTAGAGTTTATATGTGGCCTCTCATGTTGGCAAAGCCCTTGGAGTCCTGGCATGTCTGCCCAGCAAGGCAGAAAAGATGCCCTCACTGTCCATCAGCCACTGACTGACCTCACTGACAGAAGCCAGCATTTTAATGGCAACTCCAGAAGCAAGGGTGCTGGGATTCTAGCAGCTACCCAGAAGCCTTGAAAGGTGTTGTAATCAGGGTTGTGCAGAGAACAATTAGAATCAGGACATGGAGTTTATAATATTATTTTTATGATAGTCACCCAGGGTTAACACAAGAAAATGCAGGAAATCTATCCACATCACTAAAGACATAGAATATTTAGCCAAGGGCCTGAATCCCACAGCAATGTCCCACATGAGTCCAGATAAAGACCCAGAGCTCATGACAATGCCTCCCCTGAGTCCAACTGGAGGTCTAGAGCCCACAAGAAGGACTCATGCCAGTCTCTTTTACGAATCCGTGCTGGGAAGGCCCAAAGGTCAGTGGTAGAAGCTAGAAAGTCTATGCCAGCGGGGTGAAGGAGCTGTACTGATGGCTGAGGGTTCTATGCTGGAGCCAAGAATTCACACAACAAAGACCAGGGCTGTCCTGAAAAGCACCACAGCCATCTTCAGCAACACGGAGGCCCCCAGCTCCTCTGACGACAAGCACAGTCAAGTACATGCCAGGAAGCCAGCGTGACGAGTTTTTTCTGGAGACCAAGCAGCACACATCTTCCTCTCCAGAGTCAGGAAATAATACTCGATGTGAGGTGCCGGAGTCCAGCTGCGGCAGGGCTCAGGGGTCCCAAAGGTGGTCAGGGAGTCGGCGAGTGAGAGACAGAAGACACTGCACACCAGTCTGTGAGTGAATCTGAATCTACTTTATTTTTAGAAGCTGGAGTATATA
>PVLA01018240.1:0-15042 GCA_004027455.1 Hydrochoerus hydrochaeris | reverse complement strand
CCCCCTATGCCAGTCAACCAGTTTATGCTTCAACAAGTTTGTGTGTTCCCTGGGGATGCCACTGGCCCAGAAAAGCCTCGTCCCTGGCTACTGGGTTTCAGCCAGGTGCGTGGCCCTGCCCAAGCAGATCCCACCAATCTGCTGTGGACTAGGAGTCATCGGCAGACGCTGCCTCGGGTTTTGATTCAAGCCAGCCCTGTCCAACTCCAAAATGTCACCCAGCCAGTCCTTCCAGTTTGGAGATTCCAGTTCCTGTCACTCACCAAAGTTCATGCAGCTCGACTGGCTGTTTCCACTCCCTATCTCAGTGCCTCCTCCTGCAGAGGGTCTAGAGCTCACCAACCCCGCTTTCGGCAGGGCTGCAATCTCAGCTCGATCATGAGTCACCTGACTTTAAGACATGCCAGTATAGTGATCAGGGCTTGCCCAGCTCCAGCCCTCTGTCCATGCCTCTTTTTCTTTTTTTTTTTCTTTTTCTTTTTCCTCCATTTCTTCCTGGTTCATGAGAATTCCTCTCCTTTTGTGTGGCTTTCTCCATGTTGCCAGATTCCAGAGTCTGAGTTATTTTTATTTTTTTCCTCAGAGAGGTTCTCTTAACGTGCTGCCACTCAGTTGGCCATCTTGCAATCCCTTTACAGTAAGTCTTTAAGGGGACTAAAATAGGACAAAATGAGTAAACTGTCCTCTGAACCAGCTACAAGCATCTCGTTTAGTTTTATAAATATTCTGGAGATGCAGCTGAAGGACTGTCAAGATAGTATTATTTGTATTGTTTGCAAACCAAGAAATCAATAAAGCTTAATTCTGGTTTTGTATTACGCAAATACTGTGACACTAATACTGAATGGGCAAAAATATCTTGTTAAGCTTTCCTTCTCTCAGTCTTCTCAGTATGAATCATACATAAAATATTTATGGTTATTCTTGTTATACTATAACTGCTCTCTTATGCATTTTTCCCAGAATAAACCCTCAATTTTAAAGGATACTTCGTTGATAATTCTGAGAGGTTTTAAGGTAAATTGTCTTCACTTTTGGAGCTAAAAGAAAAACTTAAAAGACTGAAAATGAAAGCTCAAAGAGTTGCAAAGATCAATAATAATCTCAAGTAGAACTGTCCTAAAGAAAATCATAAAAAACATATTTTACTCTCTTCTCCCTACTAAACAGAAAAGAAAGATGGTCAGGGTATTCCCAGAATGCCTGGAAGACATGAGCGTGGTACAGCAATTTATACTCTCCTTGGTTCTAAAGTCTAGTGATATGATTAATTTCACTGCTTTGACTTAGTTCCTCAGAGGTATATGGACACCATTAAAGTAATAAATAATTTGGAGAATGTCTTGTTCATGTTATTATATATTCCAGTGCTATTCTTCCCAGCCAATGCAACTGTTAACAGTCAGTTTGCTGTGACTTGCTTCTTCTTCCTTTCTTCCTTTTCTTTCCTTATCATAAAACATTCCTCTCATGCTATTTTGGAAGCACTTATTCTGCACAACTACAATTTGTATTTTTTCCTTGAGTAGCCATTCTCATTTTGGCTCAAGTAAACTTGTCCTCACACGTGGTGTGCCTCAACTTGCCCTCTAAATTGCTAATATTCTTGGCATCTATATAGCCCTTTTGTCACTAGGTTGGATCTGAGGGTCAAGGAGCCTGAAATAAGAAACTTAACCCACCCTTTTAGCAGCATGATTGCTGATTCCTGTTACAGAAAAAGAATTTTTATATCACTATATCACATCATTAAAAGCTCAAAGAAAGGCCAGAGATACAGCTCAGCGGCACCCCATGCCTGACAAGTGCAAGGTCATGAGTTCAATTCCTGGTACAAAAAAAAAAACATTAAAAAGAACTACAATGAAAATACAAATAAAACTGTACAACAAAAATAATTCTTCAATTATCACACCTAAGGCAGTCTTCACACATGAAAACATGTTCCATACACAAACATCACACTGACAGCATATTTGGTTTTCCTGTCTTCTTTGATAGGAGATATTTGACATTTGCTGGTCTTGGTTTCTAAGGAGGTTCTTGTGATGTTTTATTTGTCTGTTCACTGGTCTGCTCCATAATTCTTTTGAGAAGTTCTTTGGGCAAATACATACTGTTTTCCTCTGTTGAATTGGCCTTTTAACAATTCCAGTCCCAATTCTCTAAGAAAATCCATTATTTTGTGCTTGTTATTTTCTTTGTAAACTGTCATATTTTTATGCCTACCATGTTTAGGATCAAGTAAAACATAACCATTGGCTAGTGCTTTGTGTTTGTAGAAACATCATAGTTGCTATATAACTCATCAATGATACCTACTCCACCTTTCATTCTATTGTAAAATGTGACCACTTCTGGTATGATTGTGATGAGGATTCACTACCAATGTTTGTGTGTGTGTGTGTGTGTGTGTGTGTGTGTGTGTGCATGTGCTTGAGACAAGATCTTGTTACAAAGTCCAGGCTGACCTTAACCTCACAAGATCCTCCTGCCTTAGCCTCCTGAGTGTTTGGATTACAGGCATGCACCACAATGCCTGACTTTGCTATCAGTGCTGTTGTACCCCAAAAGGCTGCATCCCAAAATAAAATGAAAATTGTAAAAAGGCAAAAGGAGTAAAAAGGCCAAGACATCTTGGAGGGAAAAGGAGCGCTTTTTATTTAGGCTGGTATCCAGCGACACAGAGTGCAGGTGGAATTTACACTGCTGTGCGACTAGGCTAAGATTTGGGGTGGTTTATAAAGGGAAAAACCACAAAGGTGTGGGGGAGCAAAGGGCAAGTTGTCCAGAGAGACAGGCTTATTTTAGGGGAAAGAATTAGCTCATCAGCACACCTGTTCATTCCTGAGGAAACAGGACATCTTGTTGTTTGCCTAGGGTCAAAGTACAGAGGTTTGTGGCTAGTCTATTCCAGGAATACATTATGCGGGTGGAGGGCATTACAGGAAGAACACAATTACTGGAGTCACGAGAAGTACAAAGTGCAATTTGGGACAATGGTTGCAGTTTAGGTCAAAGGGTGTGGTGCATACAGAACAGAATGGCAGCGCTTGAGTTCGATTACAACACTATCACTACTTTGTTTTCCTTTGCCACATATGAGGCCAATGTTATGTCTTTCTGAAATCCAAAGACAGCACTATACATTTCTCTGTTGTGAGTTTGTAACATTTTTGAGAGAAAGCACAGCTTCGTTCTTGTAAGTAGTTCCTGTGCTTATCAACCGTTATTCTTTCAGCAAATGTAACATCAATAATTAGTGAACAAATTGTCAAATGTGACACTCCAGTTACTTTTTGAAACAGGTGCAACAAGTGTGTTCATAGAATCACATGATTTATCGCTGCATGAATAAAGATCTGGTGGCTGAGTTCCAGGATAAATTTCTAAATTCAAGGTGTAAAATGTCTTTACATCTACCAGGGCATATATTTTTATACTACATTTAGGTTGATCTCACATATACTGCCTAAAGCTATAATGACCACAAACTTATGAAGGTTGTTAACCATCATATCTTCAAATGGTGTATAAATTGCTTGACCATTTGAAACAAGGCTTTCAAAAATGAATGAATAGCAGCCAAATTATCAGCTATTTTTCCTTCTTGGTGGGTCTTTTTGTCATCAAAATATGTACAATTCTGAAAGAAACAAAATCTTTTGAATGTCTTTCTAAAAATCTCAATTCCACATCTGTCACATCTCTATAAATTCTTTAGATTTGACAATTAAAATGATGAAGTCCTGCTATACACAACAGACATATGAAAACTTGAAGTTAAGAGTGAGGTGTCATGATAAATAACTTCTTTGAGTGTTACTGCTGGTGCATAGAGCATTTTACTTGTATTTCATTATTAGTGTATTGCACTGCATCTTGTAGCATATCTTCCATTACAAACTATTTTCAACACTGAATCACAGTGTTGGCATTCTGTCCAATAGGTTCACCTCTGGAAAGAACCTAATAACGTTTTCAACCTAATGCTAATGTTGGGTCATTCAGGAATACAGAATCACTTTGTAGCATTTTGACTAGTCAAATACTTACTTACATTACCATTTTCTTTCTCATGTGAATCAAGGTCTTCATTCTGTACTTCTCTGTCATTTCTTGCTCCATCCTACTGTCTCAACTTCTTTGGCTTTATGATCCAAGTCTTCATTGGTAACCGAATCACCTGGTAACTCCTTTTCAACCTCCTCCCAAAGTTCTAAAAGCAGATTTTCATGCAACATTGACTGAATTGGGCTAATTCTACAAGAAAAATCAAAAGAAAACACTACTGGCTACATTAAAATAAGTATCTTCATTAGAAACATACAGTATGGTGTCTGTCAACCAACATGATGCCCCCAGGCTGTCTTCAAATGGGTGGTCTAAGATGTGCATTTTTACTTTCAGGTTACTTTCAGGTTTAAAGTTCAAGTATGCTGCCCTTTTATTTCTTCTATCCTACCTTCCTTTGTAACCTGGTAGAAGTGTCCATCATTTATTTTTGTCTGTTTTCTGCCTTATTCCTGTGGTCTGAATGTTTGTGCACACACCTCAAATTTGTATGTTGGACTCCACCCTCTTTCAAGGTGATGATATTCAAAGTTGAGACCTTCGAAAGGCAATTAAAAGGGTGTAAACTCATCATAATTGACATTGCTGATTTTATAAAAAGAGGAAGGACTTAAACATCCTCTCCAGCACTTAACAATACAGAAAGGAGGTCATTTGGGAAGCAGGAATCGGGCATAGATTTAGATTTAGATTTGTTGCCTCATAAATCTGCCTGCACCTTGATCCTAGACTTTTCAGCCTCAAGAACTATGAAGAGTGGATATTTGTGGTTTAAATCAGTATGTGTTATTTTGTTATAACAGCCCAGACTGCCTCAGATATCTGTGTAGGCCTTTTTTTATTTTAAAGAGACTTTAGTTTTAACAAAATAGAACAAAGCAGATCAGAACAAACAATGCAAGTAACACAGGGTTTCATAACAGGAAATCAACAGTGGCTAGGCCTTTCTTAACACTGTAGCCACCATAACCAGAAGATGATAAAAAAAAATACCTCCTTTCTTTTCTCATAGTCTTTGAAAATACATGTAATTTATTTATACATGAAAATACTACGTAATTTCAGATTGTCCATCCTTCTTTACAAACTCCCTAAAGTCTTGCACAAAGGAGGTACTTTAAAATTTAGATTGGGCCAGCAATTTAGCTCAGGGGCATAAGCACCTGTCTGGCAAGCAGGAGGTTGTGAGTTTGATTCCCAGTACAAAAAATAAATAAATCAGGAGATCTATAGACTTTTAAAAAGAAATTAAAAGGTTCACTATCTAGATGTAGTAGTGTATACCAGCAGTCCCTGCTACTTTGTGAGGCTGAGCCAGGAAGACAACTACAGCCCAGGAGTTTGAGACCAGTCTGGGAAATGTACTAAGACTTTGTCTCAAAACAAACAAAAGAGACATTAACTGATTGTAATATATGGAACTTAATTTCATCCTTACAATTTAAAAATTCATGAAATGATTTAAATTTAAGCACTGCCAATATTAAAGGATTATGAAGTGTGAAAAAAGCATGTGTTTGTGTTGTTTTACTAGTATGTATATGTAAGTGGAATAAATGGTACTCAGTTTAAAACCTGCTTGAAATTAGTTGAGAAATGGATGGAGTATAGATCAAACAATGTTGACTAATGGTTGGACTAAGTAAGTGGTACGCATTTGGTATTTAGGTATGTTTGCTTCAAAAGTCATTCAGCTTAGTTGATGGAACAATGACATTTATTTTACTCAAAACTGCAATTATGTCAGGATTGATGGTATTATCTCAAGTTAGTTTAACTTTCCATCAACTTGCTCAGAAGTTGAAGGCTGGGATCATGGGGAAGACTTACTGATATGTGTAGTGGGTGACACTGGCTGTTGTTTAGAACCTCAACCCCTCCATATAGCCACTACTTGAGAACAGGACTTCCTTGCAGTATGGCAACTAACTCCAAAAATTGAGGGGAAAGGGACAGGGAGATGAAAAACAGAAAAAAAGAGCTGTATTGCTTTTATGACCCAGCCTCTTTAAAAGTCTCCAGAGAGGTTTTTTTGAGGAGGCAGTATTTATTATTTTCAGGAGCTGGGGCCCGGCTATGAGACCCAGGCTGGCCGCACGCACACTACTGGACTCAAGCAAATTATCCTGCCTTAGCATCCTGAGTAGCTGAGACAACAGGCATATGCAATTGCATCAGGCTAACAGTCTTATGGTTGAGAAGCAAGTCAATAAGACACTAAAGAGTTTGTAAACAGGAAAGCCATACCATGTCCTTGCATAGGAAGACACAGATGTCCATGCTAGAATTATTTAAATTTTACCTGAAGAGCACAAGAAAAGTAGCTAAGGAAAATAGTAAGAACACAATACAGAGGAATTGGTCTGGACAGGCATTAAAACATATTTTCATTTTTGATAATTAAAAGTTTGGTACAGATACAGAATTGAAAACAGGCAAATCTAAAAAAGACATGGGCATATTAACTCAAGAGCATATTAATTCAATTAATGACAATGTCTCAATTAGTAGGGGAAAAGACAGACTTCCTAATAAATGTTGTTGAGATACTGGCAGTCTTTTGGAAATAACTGAAGTGTATTTATTCTTCCTATAATATTAAAAGATGTTCCATCTTGCTCAAAACATGAGAAACACAAGTCAAAACTACACATAGGCTGGGATTTTAATTAATTTAGATTTCTTGGCTAACATGCTCCACTGATCTTCAGGTCTGTTTTTATTCCAGTACCATGCTGACTTTATCACAGTAGCTTTGTAATGTAAATTCAAATCAAGAATTGTGATGTCTCCTGCCTTATCTTTGTTGCCCAGAATTGCCTTTACTATTCTAGGTCTCTTCTGGTTCCACATGAATTAAGTAACTATAAGAAGAGGGCCATCTGGCAAGCTGTGGCCATGCCAGGGCAAGAACCACCAGCGTCTCCTGAGATGCACAACATGTTGGAACTTAGGGCACCAGGAAAGAAAGCAATCAGCTTACTGCCCTGGTAAGCAGATGTGAGCCTACCTGCAGGTGGGCTGAGAATCACACACACTCCCCCTTTAGTAAATGGGAGTTTTGAGCAGCTCTTGGGAGGTTGACCATATGCCATCTAGCAAATAGGGGGATTTCCTTCTACCATCTCTTTGAAGGCAAATCCTGTTATCATTGTTTTGCTTTGTGCTGATTAATTGTACTGCTCTATTCAATATTCTGTTTTGGTAAGTTCTATAATGTTCTCTATTTCCTTTGATTTTGCTGTACCTGATTGAAAGAGCAACTATTGTGAAGATAACAAGATATACTGTGGTACCTATTACTGTTATCCCAGTAACCTGCTGTGAAGTCCTGTACCAGCTGCACTGCACTGTCTCATTGGGCTTTGTTCTGTCTTGTTCTGTTGTATTTTACTACCTTCAAACTGAAAAATAAAATAAATTTAAAAAGAGATAACAGTAACAAAATACCTCCAAAAACTCCCAACTCCACAAAAGCTGATCCATGGGGAATGGATGAGGAGAAACTCAAAAACAAAGCAACAGAATTATATAAGGTGATTAAAAAGTAAGTAACAAAACAGATCAGTAAGGTACTGAGCAAGCTGAAACATGATATAACTAAACAGATAATGGACTTAAAAAGCAAAAGGAGGAAAAGAAAGTGCTCCAAAGGATATAACTGTATGTATGTAAGTGTGTAGGATTGATAACCATGTTGCTAAGTTTTTGTTGCATCATTGAGCAGAACTGTTTGCAGTCTGTCTGTTTGAATGTCCACTTTCTATGCTTTGTGTAACTTGAACAACTATACCTAAGAAGACAATATGTAATTTATCAACTAGTGATTTATTTTTTTTTAATTCTGTAGTTTCTACCCTTTGTTTTGCTTTTTTTCCTCTTTAAATAAAATTTAAAATAAAATAAAAAGAGGGCCATAGTGGAGAGCTGAGGCCTCACCCAAAAGCCATGTGACTGGCCATTTTAGGGGATGGGTCAGCCCAAGGAAGCCCTAAAGTCACTACAAACCAGCTGTAGTTTGAATGTAACCTCATGAGAGACATCAGCTATAATTACTCAGCTAAGCCACTGTTGAATTCCTAGTACACAGAAACAGTGAGGTAATGTTAATTATTGTTTTAATCTAATGGGTTTTGGGTAGAGTGTGTTTTTTGTTTTTGTCTTTTGGTGCTGGAGATTGAATGCAAGCCTTGAACATGCAATAATCTGTTTTGAAGCAATTCATTTCACAAGAATATATTTTTAATATATGAATTAAGGAATAGGTTGAATGATAGAATGAGGATACAACCAACAAAACCCAAATGATGGCAGATTTGGGGAGGGTAGTATCTTCAGCCAAAAAGTCAAAGAAAAACATCACATTATAGGTTTTTAAAGTTAGACAACAATAGAAACATGTAAATACAGACTATTTGATAGTATTTAATAAATTACTGATGATTTTTTTAGGGCACTGAGATGACAATAGTAATGTTTTAAAAGGAGAGCCTTTTAACTTCCTGAGATATATACTAAAATATTTATAATGGATATATTTGGAATTTGCTTCAAAAATTCCTGAGGGAGGAAATTTGTGGGAAAAGTTCATTACATAATTCCCTATTTATAACTTCCCGTAACAGATATTTTAAGTACATACTTATACCAACACACACAAACACAGCATAATATTTGAGTGTGCTTAATAATCACAAACAACATAAAGATCCCAAAAGTTTGAACTTTATTGTCTAATTAAAAATAAACAATAATTTTTAAGTGTCAAAACCAAAATCTAGATTCCACATTACTAATGCACCTAAATAAGAAAATATTCAGGAGCTGTGGTATAGCTCACTGGCAGAGCATTTCCAACATGTGTGAGGTTCTGGTGAATCCCCAGCACCACATTCCCACCTCCAAAGTTCAAGCTTAGACATGCTATTTTTTGTATGTATATTTGATCCAATAATAATCTCAAAAGTATTATGCTTTCTTCATTATTCTGTTCATATCACAATCATAATTTAGTCACCAGACTTTCTTCTTCTACTTCATTTTAGGAAGTACATAAATTAGCACCTGATAATGACTCATGATAGAATTTTATAATTCACATATGAAAAAGAGTAGAGAGAAGGTTATGCTAACCTTTGATGGTAAGAGACAAACAGATGCTATTCACAAATCTTAGTTTGTCAATGGCAATTAACATCTGTTTTGCTTCATCTAGCAGACATGAATTTTTACTGAAACAATTTATATTTCTTCATTAAAAACACACCATAAATAGTGATACTAAACAAATGCAATGGCTATGTGAGTCCATGACTATCTGGGTTGAGACCAGATGACTAGAAATGATCACAAAGGTCTCACCTCCATTACCTTCTTTCCTTTACAGTTAGAAGGGTCATTTGCTTTGCACAAGTAACTTCAGAAAAGAATCAACCCTGAAATGCTTCATTACTTCTCACAGTCAGCAATTCATAATCTATAACTCAGGGCCTTAGCTTGACTGATTGTAGGTTTCACTAACATTCTGAAAATAATTCTGACCAGGGCATAAAAATGTACAGATGGTTTGATTTTAATTATGTATTTTTAAAAAAACAATTCCTTGAACTTACATAGATTTGAGAATTATAAATGAGAGGAAAAAACAAAATATTCCAATATATAGAAAGACAGAATTACACTTCTGAGGTTCCCCCCCCCATTTATTTTTTTTCTTTTTGAGACATGGTCTCACTATTGTAGTTCAGGATGGCCTTAAACTCACTATACAGGCCAGGCTGACCTCAACCTTGAAGCAATTCTCCTGACTCAGCTTCCCAAGTGCTGGGCTTATAGGCCTGTGCCACCATACATACCCAGCTCCTTCCCTTTCTTCTAAGTTTAAAACACTTTTTTTTTTTTTTTTTGGACTGGGGATCAAACTCAGCACCTTCCATTTGCCAGACAGGCACTTATGCTGCTGAGCCATAAACGCAGAAAAACATTTTTTCTTGAATATCATGTTATTTCTTTTAAATGAAACACTTAAAATGTGTTGTTATTGTTATGCATGAGAAATTTTTAAAGATGTATTAGCATAGTGACAGGTTAATAGATTATTAAAATTTAAATATAATTTATTCACTACAACTCCAGAAGATGCACAAATAAACCTGTAAACAAATTAACTCAAAGTACTGTACATATGTCCCTCCAAAAAAAAAAAAAAACTCAGGCTGGCCTCCTCTCAGTATGTAATAACTGGTGGATGTGTTATTGCAGATACAGGCTTAATTACTTTTCTTGTTGCTGAGATAAAATACCCAACACAGAGTTAAAGAAGAAAAAGTTGATTTGGCTGACAGTTTGTAGAGGCTTCAATCCAGTCAGCTGGCTCCAAGCCAGGACAGCATGGCAGAGGGGCATCACAGAGGAGAAACAGTCCATGACACAGCAGGCAGGAGGCAGCAAAGCAGCAAGCAGCAGCAGCCTGCCTTCCCTCTCTCC
Organism: Hydrochoerus hydrochaeris; assembly: GCA_004027455.1. Lineage (NCBI taxonomy): Eukaryota > Metazoa > Chordata > Mammalia > Rodentia > Hydrochaeridae > Hydrochoerus > Hydrochoerus hydrochaeris. Next base: position 4,482 of record PVLA01018240.1, on the reverse strand, counting down.
CTTTATATTCTATCCAAGCTACAAGCCAATTGATTGGTGCCACTGATACCTGAGATAGGGCTTCCATTATCCACACCTAGAATTATGCTAAACCCACTTAATTATCACACACCCTTAATCCCAGTATCACACTCTAGATTTAGCCACATCTAAAAAAGCCCACCATTGACTACATGAGACTTTGGAGGGACATCTAGATAAAGCTGTAACACAGGCTATATATTTTTTACCAACCTGTGACAGAAACAGTGAACAATTAGTTCCATCTCATAAAAATTGCAAGACTTTACTGAACAACAACAACAACAAAAAAAAAAAACAATTTACTTACTGCTAGGTAGTGTCAATGGTCATCTGTCATTTAATAATAATAATTAGAGATTTTTAAAAATTTAGTTCAAAGAGAAAAATAATACTTAGGAATATTAAATTTCATTATTTTGAAAAAAACAGGTTTTTATGGAACTATCAGAGTATGTAAGCAATCAACCGTGGGCCATATTTACATAAAAGCCATAAACACTCTTAAAGATTGGGATGTCAGAGATCCAACAAGAGTTATTATAGAATCCAAATGGATTTACTCTTGGTTATCTTCTACACAACTACCCCAGGTCACACAGAGCAGTAAGTAAAGGAATCACTTGGTTGGAACTGCATGTAAATATTAGTCCAGATACCTGTTTTCGTTTTGCTTTGATGGCACTGGGGATTGATGCCAGGGCCCTCACACTGAAATACACTCTGAGCTGTTTCTCAATTTTGAGACAGTGTCTCCCTAAATCACTAAATTGCCTAGCCTGGCTCAAACTGCCTCAGATTACCAGAATGCTGGGATTACGGCACATCACTTGCTCAGAAAAAGATAAAGACTCAAAATTTAAAGTATGTCTTCTGTTGAATGTGGATCACTTTTGCACTGTTGTAAAGAAAAAAACAGAGACCATCTGTATTGATTCTCAGATCCTCAAACACAAGAGCTCAATGAAAATGTGTAACTGAGTTTTTAATTATACGGCTGAATATGAACAACATATAAAAGACCACCTTGAGATTTAACTTTATATGCATTTGGCCCTTAATGTCACTCCCTCAAGTGTTATATAAAAAAAAAATCAGGGACTTAGGGTTTGAAAAAATAAAAGTTATGACATTTTAAAAATACTATACAGTACATACAGTTTTTTAATTTCTGTATTACATTTAGTTATCAGACTCTCCACCTAGATTTCTACATCTATACTATTTCAGACTATACCTGACCTACAGAAGCAAGATCCCAGCTATGCCTCTGCTTCTTAGCAATGCTGCTCTCTCACATCCAACTTCAACACTGCAAACAGCAGCTGTCTAGCACAGTGAGAGAAGCAGCTCTACTCCTATGTGCTTAACTACAACATCCCACAGGATGGAAGACTTGCCTCCTTTGGCCCCCATTTCAAACTATCTACTGTGACAAGAATGCTCTCACATCTGTCTGTCCGTCTGTCTGTCTCTCTCTCTCTCTCAAAGCTAGTTTCCATAGCATCTAAGCAACTCAATGTCCTATGTTTATCCTTCCTGATTCTAGATTCTTACTGAGCAACTGTAAAAACCCATGAAAACACACATTAGCCCAGGATTTTGAGGTTTAATTCACAGGTTGTTTGATGACCTATCTAGATAATAAGAAAAAATAAACTTATAATATGAATAGAATTGGCCATTACTGTTTCATAGTGTAAAGCAAATTGTAAATGCAAAGGAAATTTTAAAAATTACAAGTCTGCCACTATACTCAGGGACTTGAAAAGGCAAGCACAATCTGTTCCCATAATTACAGAGCGGCAAAACTCAGCTAGCCTTGGCATTCCAACACCAGCTGCAACATGTAAGACAAGCATAACGTTAAAAGGGGGGGGGGGCTGGGGGTTTAGCTCAGTGTCATAAGCACCTGCCTGGCAAGTGTGATGTTGTGAGTTTGATCCCTGGTACTGCAAAAAAATAAATAAATAATAACAATAATTATTTAAAAGGACCGCGAATTTAGCTCAGTGGCTTAAGCACCTGCCTTGCAAACGTGAGGTCGTGTGTTTGATCCCCAGTACCAAAAAAAAAAAAAAAAAAAAGAAGTTAAGCGTAACTTAGAAAAAGTGCATGCTATTATGCTAATCCACTCCTAAGTTTCAAAGAGGTATCACCCAGAGAATAGCTCAGCTCAGTCTAAGACAATCATTGATTCTTACTGCTCAACACAGCCCTGACCCTCCTACTATAGTATAAAAACCCAATTAACTTGCCTGAATTAAATCTGCCTAACAACAAATGACGAGAATATGTAACCAACTATAAAAAATCCTGTTATATTTGTCTCTTGTATTTCCTATTAACAACATATATAAGTGTCTTATTAACCCGAAGACAGGGCTAATGATCTGGAAGTGAGATTCCCACCAGCTCACTGGTATAATAGAGCTGTTTGCCTTCCAATTTCCTTGGTGCCGAGTGTCTTCCATCTGGTTTGGTGCTATTTTCAGCAACAACAGGAAAACAGCTGCCCTTTGATTCTGGGGATGAATGGAGCTTAAATGTTATTACTTGATACAAACTTAGGAATAGGCACCTTTTTAAAGACTATGTCACATGTATGTTCCATCACATTCTTTTTTTAACATGTTACCTCCTCTAAGAAGTAAAAGGCTTGTTTATCCTAAAATTAACCTTATAATTTCAACTGAATGTGAACTGAATGTGCCTGTGAACTCAATTACCTTCTTAATCTTTGCAGATTAAAAATGGGATATATAGAGCTGGGGATTTAGCTCAGCAGCATAAGCCCCTGCCTTGCAAGCACACAGACGTGAGTTCAATCTCCGGTACCAATTAAAAAAAAATGGGATATGTTTTTGCTGAAGATTATAAAGGAACTGGTAACAGGTGAGACCAGCAATATTATTGATTTTCTTTAAAAAAAAAAAAAAGACCCCAAAGTTTGTATGTGACAAGATAATGAACGTCAATTCTTCATAAAAGTAGCTGCCTTCAGAGTAAAAATAGGAAAATGAATTGTTATAAACAAAGGAGATATTCAGCCCCCCAAAATAATAACAATAATAAATTTGACAACATGGTTATATACACTTCCAGAGAAGTATTACATATTGCATCTGCAGTTGCTAGCACTACTACATAAATTTTAGGTGAAAATATGCCATATGTACCACTGGAAAAAACATCACACTTTATTAGCAGAATAAAGTAGACAATGGGGAGGTTAAAAAAAAATATTACAACATAATGTGTACTGGTAATGAAACTGCAATAAAATACTGAAGCTTTCTTTTTTTTTCTGAGAAGTTCAGCTATAAACATTGACATTTAGTACTGTTCCCCAAAACCCAACCATTTGCACAAACAAAAATAATTTTTGTGACTACAAAAATCATGAATAATTTGTACACTGTGGCTGGCTCTTCTTTCTTGGTTTTCAAAGTAAAAAATGAACTGTGTTAAACAGCTTCACTGATTTCTTCATCATCAACTGGAACCTCATTCATCCTCAGAACTTCTTCATACAGCAAATAATTATGCAGGCTTCTAGGAAGTGGCAACTGGCGGATAAAACTGCCAGATTTTAAGTTCTCTGCTTGGAGGCTGGACCGAATTTCCAAACGACAAAGATGGGCTAAGGAGGGAACAGAGGCTGGAGAGATAATGGAAAAAAGCATGTGACAAGATCATTAACTATTTAAAGTAACTAGTTAAGGTAAATGCCTTCCCACCCCATCCCCATTCCTGTACTATAAAAGATCAATGGTATGTTGTTGCTTAGACTTACTTTCAAACAGAATTATGTGGGCTTGGATAAATACATGAATCTTAAGTCATTTTTTCCTCCCTAGCTTCTATCTTTCCAGTTGTTGAACACACATTCAAGATCAGAGGAGCCAGGCCCACCAAAAAGAGGAGCCAAGCCAGCATTGCACCGCAAGGCGAGTTGCAGCTCACCAGGACAGGCCCAGAAAAGTTGGGGACCATCAATCCCGGAGGCAGGGTGCCTGCCGAGCCCCCTTAGAACACTGGACTAGGCTCCAGAGGTTCCGCAAAATGAGTGGACTGCGCCCAGCGACCGACCGTCATTCCACTAGGGGACTCAGGCCCACCAAAGAGGGGAGCCAGACCCGCAGCGCACAACAAGGTGAGTAGCAAGTCACCAGGGCAGGTCCAAGAAAGTCTGGGACCATCAATACCCAAGGCTGGATGCCCGTCCAGCCCCCTTAAAACACTGGACTAGTCTCCAGAGATGATGTCTTATGTCTTCATTCATTGGTTGGAATGGTTTTATTCTGTTTTGTTTGATCTTAATACATGTGATCATGTGAATAGTTACTTTGAAGACAAGACAGTATGGTAGCCAGTGTTGATTTAATATCATCTTGCTCTGAAGTCCTACCATGCTTTTGTTTTTCTATTACCATTGGTTCTATCACATTGTGTCTTATT
>PVLA01018239.1:0-15042 GCA_004027455.1 Hydrochoerus hydrochaeris | reverse complement strand
TGTTAGATAGCACTGGGAGCCTCAAATCCTGGACTGTACTGCTGAGCTATATCAAACTCTAAATTATGTGTTTAGCAGATTGACAAGTGACCTGGAAACATAAAAAGAAATGTGTAGTGTTCCTGGTAAGGAGAATTTAATTTTACAAAGGAATGAAATGCTTTCCAGATACAAAGTTTGTGAGGATGAAGAGCAGTTTATCCTGCTGCTTAAAATTGGAGATGGCTTAAGATGTTTTCAAAAAGGAAATCTGAGATAAGTACTGCACCACAGTTTAGGAAAGCATGTCTCCACCCATCAGTTCCATTCTAGAATACCTTTAGGACCTACAGACACATTTTATTTGCTTTTTTTCAGCAGTACTTAAAATAGTGATGAATCCATAGAAGAGACTGTATCAATTGCAGCGTATTTCTAGGATCTAATGATAATCATTAAAATTGGCATATGCCTCAATGTATTTTTAGTAGGCCTAGATCCATTGAGAAAAGTCAGTTTAATTTTGCATACACACAAATAGGCTGCAGTCTTGTGTTCATCCAAAAATGTTTACAAATTGTGGCAAAATTTGCTGTTTTCAGGCATTTGAATGAGAAGTGACATTTTCTGTTCTTTTTTTATTATGTAGAAGTTCATTCTATTTGTAATATTTAGAGTCTTATTAATTTTTTGATAACAGCAGAGTTTCATTGACACCAGAAACAATGTTGAGTAGACTGTACTTTGATATTTTTTGTGCCTTGCATTTTGGACTACCTTATGATTAGTATTGGCAGTGGTTCTGTGTGCCCTTTTTTCCCTTTTCTTATCCATGATTTCCCCAATAAATAGATATAAAACTCTAATGAAAGTTGACTATTAATAAAACAATCCTTGAGAAAAAGAGAAATACTAGTTAAGCACAGATAATTTTCATTTTTTCTGTGTGTGTGTATTGGTATTTCTGACAACTTTAAGCTTCTTCAGAAATAAATAAATAATCTGTACTTATAGATTTTATTATGAATCATGTGATGATGCCATATGAAGAGTAAGAACTTAGAGTAAGAATTAAACCCCAGTTGAGCTAAATCCAAGACATGCTCTTTCTATTCCAGTGGGCTGTGCTAGGCTGGGTGGTAGCGCAGTGCAGGGATCTTTTGTAGTATGAGCAAGACAGCAGCTTCCATCCCCACTCCACACACACAAACACAGCATCACCCAGTGGCTCTTCCATTCACAGGAGGGTAATAACAGCTACTAAGCAGTATGTGTTTTGAAAGACAATTAACTACTTGTTTTGAAAGGTATTTAATGTTAACGATTCCACGAATAATCGTGCATTTTGAAATGGAGCACTTCAATTTCCTAATAATGTTTCTGACTGTCCCAGGACTGCTCTGCATGTTGCCAGTGCCAAAGGCCATCAAAAAGTGGTGACTCTCCTGTTAGACAGTAAATGTGATATTAATGCCTTGGACTGTAACCATGACACCGCTCTGATTCAGGTAGATAGCAGCCAACAATTTCAGCATTGGGGGGGATTGGATTTAATTGCTGAAAATCAAAGTCAATCAATGTAATTTGAATATAACTCCTTGGCCAGGCATGTGGAAAGTTTGTTTCGAGTTCCTTGAGTTGATGGTGTCTCCTTTGTTACAATACCCACAGGCTTTAAAATTATACCAGGAGGAATGCGCTTTTATTCTCTTGGAGCACGGTGCAGATCCAAATTTTGCCGATGCCAGGGGCAACACTGCTTTGCATTATGCAGTATATTATCCGGATGGCTCAATGGTAGCAATGCTGCTTTCACATGGAGCAAAAGCTGACGTCAAAAACAAGGTATAGAGCAATCAATTTTCTTTCCAACTTTTCACTTTCAATGTTGATAGCTTTAATGAAATGCTAGAGGACATGGGTTTCTTTTATATACTTACAGCAAGTATTTGTGAAGACTCTAAATTTTAAAAGTAAATCTTTTTCTCATATTTTTTTCCAAAGAGTTATTTTTTTCTTTCTTTTTTCATTTGTGTAAAACAACACAGGACAGCAAAATTAGCATTGGAAGTAGATGTTGTTTTAAAAGTTAAAACAACAGTAATTTACAGTAAGTGGAAAGTTTATTGCTGCTGACAGTTCATAAAAATGATCCATCATTTGGTGATTTGACCTAAAGGGAAAAATGACAAGGAAAAGTGATTAGAAATAATGAAGGCCAATGGAGTTTGGTTGATTGATTGATTGTTTTTGAAGGCTTATTTTTTCTGGTTCATGTGCATAGATAAGATGCTTTTCAAATTTTAGGAGTGAAAATTTTTTTATTCTATTCAGTGCACTCACACCTGCTCTTTTGTGTTATATTTTATTTTGAGGCAGGGTCTCAAATCAGTTGCCTAATTTGAGCTTGAACTTGCAATCTGTCAGCCTCAGCTTCCTATAGTGCAGGGATTACTGGCCTGTATGTAGCTTGGAAATAAAAATTATTTATTCTGTTTTTTTTTTCTTTTCTTTTTTCAGTATTGGGAATCAAACTCTGGACTTTGCACCTACCGGGCAGGTGCTGTGCTGCTGAGTTATATTCACATCCTCTTAAAACTTCTTAATTAGGAAAGAGAATGATATAGCTGTAAAGCTGAGGTTTTGGGAGAACTCAAGCAACCCAGTTTGACACTCGATGAATGGGAATTAAGTAGGAAACAAGGGAAAATGAATAAATGATTAAGAGAAATCCTGTCCTTTTCAGTCAGAAACAACAACTAAGATAAGAAAGTAAATTCTACTTTCAAACATCTGATGTCTTGCTGGGAGCTCAGAGATGAGGATCTTCTACAATGAGATCAGTTGCATTTTGAATGTACTAGTCCCTACACTGTCCTGAGCCAAGATGATTAAATGGAGCTTCCATGGAGTAACTGTCTCTTACTTTCCCTCCTTTGGTCCAAATTCTCAAATGGTAAAACGTACTGGCTGTGTGTGTAGATGAGAGATGAGACTGATTTCATCTTATAGGTTCTGTAGTCCTCATCTAGACTTGTGCATGTCAGTGGTCAGGAGAAAGGTTTGAAAATGTACCAGTTGAGGCTCTGCCTTGGAGATTTTGATGCAGTAAATCTATTAAGGCCTGACATGGATATTTCAAAATATTTCCTGAAGATTCTGATGTAGCTCAGAACCATTTGATAGATAGGCATGTTTAATGGGTGAATTCCTAATTCTCAGAAACTGAAGAATTCTGTAGTTGAGTTGTATTAAATACCACTTTCTTCTAATCTCTCCTTTCCAATGATATCAGCTCAACTTTCATTTGTCTTTCTCTACCTCTGTCCATAGGAAGTTAAAAGGAGTATCATCAGTGAAAGCCATTGCCATGCAGAATCCCACCACATTCCTTCTCACCTTCAGTCATTTGCTGCCACTGCAGAGCTCTGTAGAAATTCACTTATGGTTGAAGCTCAATTTTAATGAATTCCACATCTCTCTATCATCTTTGGTGGCTCTCTTTATTATCATTAGTGGCACAAAGTTGACAAATGTCAATTTGCAGGAGTTTAAACTATACCTATCTTAAGCCTATATTTAGTTGAAGGCATGTGATAGACTATTTCAGTGTATTAAGTTAAATGAGCCCTGGAAGAAATCTATGAAATTGCAAGACCGTGGATGGGTTTTTAAGTTTTATTGCTTATTTTTATTTTTAATTTAGGTTTATTTTATTTTATTTTATTTTATTGTGTGTGTGTGTGTGTGTGGTACTGAAGATTGAACCTGGATTTTTTCCACTGAGCTGCATACCCAGCACTCATCACTCCTTACCCCTTTTTAAATTTGAGACAGTGCCTAACTAAGTTGCCTAGAGGGAACTCAATCTCGAACTTGGATCCCTCTTCCTAGCCTCACAGAGTGATAAGATTACAGGTGTCCACCCCCTATCCAGCTGGGAATTGTTTTGTTAGTTTCATTTTAGCACTCCTTTGGAACAGTTTAACAGTCAGGGAGAATTGCATACAAATGGCGGATAAGTATAAGTGTTGGAAAAATTATTGAAATAAGTATAATCATTTTCATTTCATGGTAGGACCTCACTTTTTGGTAAAACATGTTAAGGGAACAGTTTTACATGCAAAGACTTGATTTACACAAAACCATGTGGACACACACACACAGCAAAGATACAAGCAAAACACTGTGGACTAAATGTGGCTCTTAGCTCTATTCAGTTTGCCTCCATCAATTGAATTTGCAATATTTCGGAAAGCTCCTCCACAGTTCAAAGCTGGAAATGCTCAGAAAGAAGGGACTGTGCTGTCTTCAGAGCATGTGTGACAGTGAGGGTGCGACCCCCCTACAGAAAGCTCAAGTGGCTTCTCCAGTTTGTTGTTGGCCCACTTCTCTATTTCCTCCTGCCCACTACTGTACCTCTGTGGAGTTTCCAGCTCTTAAATGATTATATTTTAATAAAGAATCAAGAATCTCAGAATATCTTATATTCATTTGTAAGAATGTAATGTAGATTTTAGAATAAATATTTAGACATGAAGTGGAATATAGAAATTGTTTTAAAATGTTTTCCAATATACTATGGATAATTGTGTTCCTATTAGAATGCCTGAAAATCTTATTAACTATTATTAAGTTTTTAGATTTTTAAAAAAATATTTTTATTGAAATAGAAAATAAAACAGAAAAAGGATAAAAATATTACAGAATTACAAAAAAACCCAAAAAAGATAAACAGTAAGAAATCACTAGTTGATAAATTACATATTGTTCTTTTAGAAATAGTTTTTCAAGTTATAAAATTAAAGCACACAGAGTGGACACTAAAGCAGTGAGAGTGCAAACAGATCTGTTCAACAATCCAACAAGAACCTAGAAATATGGTCATCAATCCCACACACCTAAACATACATGCAGCTATATCTTTAATTGCACTTCCTTTTTCCTCTTTTTTACAATAACAGTTATACTTTAAAAAAATTTATTAAGAGAAGAAAAAAAGCAAAACAAAAAAGGGTAGCAACAATACAGAATTCTAAAAGAAAGAAAGAAAAAGAAATAAAAACAGGAAAAAGAGAAAAAGCCCACTAAGAAATCACTAGTTTATAAATTACATATTATCATCTTGAATGTAGTTGTTCAAGTTACAAAGTTAAAGGATACATAGTAGACATTGAAACAGTGAGACTGCAAACAGTTCTGCTCAAAGATCCAACAAAGATTTAGCAATATGTTCATCTATTTTACACACTCAAACATATATGCAGTTATATCACTTAGAGCACTTTCTTTTCCTCTCTTTTTTACAATAGCAATTACGCATTTTGGTTTTATTACACTTGTAGTTCTTACTTACTTTTTACACTAGAGACACAATATGATTTTCATAAATATGATTCTTATTTATTTCACTAATGAGGATAGTCTCAAGTTGTCTCCATACCTATGAAGTCCTCAAGATTATCCTTTTTTATAGCTGAGTAATAGTCCATTGTATAAAAATGTCACATTTTTTTCATCCACTCTGCAGTAGATGGGTATCTTGGTTGTTTCCAGGATTTAGCTATCACAAATTGTGCAGCTATGAACATGGATGCACATATATCACTGTGATATGAACTTTTCAGTTCTTCTGGGAAAATACCCAGGAGGGGAATAGCTGGATTGAATGGGGCTTCCAATTCTAGTCTTCTGAGAATTCTCCACATGGATTTCCAAAATGGTTGCACCAGTCTACACTCCCATCAACAGTGGATCAGTGTTCCTTTTTCCCCCAAAGCCTCACCAATATTTGTTATCAGTTGATTTCTTGATGGCAGCTATTCTTTCCAGAGTGAGGTGAAATCACATTGTTGTTTAAATTTGCAATTCTTGAATGACCAGTGATGGTGAACTTTTCTTCATGTATTGATTTGCCATTTGTAAATCTTTCTCTGAGAGCTGTGTGTTCATCTCAGGTGCCCATTTTTGGAGACGGTCTTTGAATTTGGGGGGGGGGGCTTGATGTTTTTCAATTCTTTATATGTTCTGCACACAAGTCCTTTGCCTGAGGTGTTGCTGGCTAAAATTCTTTCCCACTCTGTAGGTTTTCTTTTCAATATATTTGTGTTTCCTTTGAAGCACAGAAACTTTTCAATAATATGAGATCCCATTTGTTGATTCTTTGAAGTGTTTCCCATGCAGTCTGCATTTTGTTCATGAATTCTCTGCCTACCCCTATGTCTCCAAGACTTCTATGTACCTTGTCTTCCAGTAGATTTAGTGTTTCTGTTTTAATATTGAGGTCTTTGATCCATTTAGGCTTTAGTTTTGTGTATGGTGAGAGGCTTGGATCTAATTTCAGTCTTGGGCATGTGGAGAGCCAATTTTTCCAACACCATTTATTAAAGAGACTATGCTTCTTCCAGGGGACATATTTAACCCCTTTGTCAAATATCAGGTGGCTGAGTGTCTTTGTAGTTGTGCTGAAAGTCTTATTAATTATAATCACAACTAGATAATTTATGCATATTACCCAGAATTTTGTGTCTTCCATTTCAGCTTTGTCCCTTTAAAATATAAGTGACTTAGTGAGCTTCATTATGATACATTTTTCATATTGAGTGTTACTAAAATTTTCTCCTTATGAGGAAATTTTCATATTATGCAGTATTAGAATTTGTTCATTATGAGAAAATCCATCCTGATCAGTATTAGAATTTATTTATTATGGTGAAATCAAAGTTGAACAGTATTAGAATAGAAACATGTTTACCTCTGACTTGTATAATATTAGTAATTAACTCAGAACCAGAATAAAACATTAAAAACAATAGTTGTGCACAGGGACTCTAGGATTACCATTATAAATGAGAACTGGAGTTTTGTACCAACCTTTCTACCAGCTGAGATAATATTTTCATCTAATAATAGGACAGAAACCCATAGATGGTTTAGTAATAAGTGATCCAAGTTCACTTGGGGCTGATCCCCCAATTGAGCGACCATGTATGTCCAGGGGGACTCCTTGAAAGCTGGAATGGTTAAGAATTGTATTTGGATCCTGACACCATGTGAAGGATGCAGCAAATTTCCTGCCTAACTCAGAGGAAATTTCCATGATACTGGAAAGCTCTCAACACTGTATCCCCAAAACTGTTAATTCCTCAGGTGTTGATATTTGTCAGAAGAAAAGTATTGTTGAATAGGAATAAAGCAAAGTTAAAGAGATTTAATACTGAAGAAATAATGCAGTTTTATAATTTCTCAAACAGATGATTATCAATTCTGTTGAGCCACAGAACTCATGGAAGATTATTCTTTGGAAGATAGATTGAAAATCCTGCCTTCAGGATGATCATTTATCCCATTAATTTAATAAAAATCCTTCCATGCTTTTTCACTATGCACTATGGTTGGAGCTACTGAGAAAAAAGATACAGCCCCTGCCCTCAAGGTGCATTTGATTTAGGTGGGAGACGTTACATAACTCTAAGTACCACAATAAATGCTGTGATGGAAAGAACCTTGGAACCAGTGACTGGAGTGAGTTGTCCCTGGAGTTTCTTTTTTATTTTTAAAGAGGGTAAATTTAAACATAACAAAACAGATCATAAGATAACAATGTAAGAGACACTGATTTCAAAGCAAGACAACAGGAGATCTTCACTGTCTATCATATTGTCTCTTAGTTTCTTCCAAATAGTTCTCCATATCTTCACATACAATGAATTCATACAAAACAAAATAGTATGGAACTGATCAGAACAGGGTGATGATGGCATTTTGGGTTTTTCAAGACCAGACAATAAGGTAGTCAACAATGGCTGCCATAATGTCTCTCATTCTCTTCAAAATAGCTGTCCATATCTCCATGTATGTTGAAATTAAACAAAACACAACAGACTAAAATCACTCCAAACAAGGAATAATAGTATTGCTAGATTTCACATCATGATGCTCCAGAATCAGCACTGCAAACCTTAGTGTCTCTTTTTCTTCAAAGTAACTGTTCCTTTCATCATACATTATATTATCAGTTCTCATAAATGCTTTAGAGGTTTTACACATGCATGAGTCTTTACATGCATACCTATTCTTTCTGTGTTAGAGGGAAAAACAAAACAAATCAAGACAAAAAAATAAATTCCTAGAAAAACACAAAATGAAAAAGACATATAAACAACATTAGCAAAGAGCCCAGAACATTGACAACATATGCCTTCAAAACAAGGTGGTGTGAGCATAGAGTTGTTATTTTACACAATGATCTCCATGAGTTCCTCGGATCACTATACAATAATATGCACAATTGTTCCAATCCTATGAATGTTAAGTATTTTGTTCCAACAACTTATAGTGTGTAGCACAATCATTTTAACTATCCTAAGTGTATTTATATAATTTTAGACATTTTTTTCTTTTCCCTCCCTTTTTATTTTTCCTCATTTTCCCTGAGATATTTTCCCCCTTTAATCAAGTTCTTATTTTTTCATTGTAATTATTGATTTTTTTGCATCTTATGTACTCTCACGATTTCTTACACTAGGGAGACTATACGGTATTTACACATGTGAGTTTGATTTTTTCATTTATGAGTATGGTCACAAGTTGCATCCATTTACTTAGAAATATCTCAATGTGATCATTGTTTATAGCAGAGTAGTACTCCATTGTATAAGTGTACCACATCTGTTTTATCCATTCCTCAGTTGGTGGGCGTTTAGGTTGTTTCCAAGATCTGGCTATTACAAATTGTGCTGCTATAAACATGGGTGCACATATATCACTGGGTGTATGATGTTTTCAGTGCTTCTGGGAATATGCCCAGGTGTGGTATAGCTGGGTCAAATGGCACCTCCAATTCCAGCTTTTTGAGGAATCTCCAGACTGACCTACACAGTGGTTGCACCAGTCTACACTCCCACCAATAGTGCAGAAGATTTCCTTTTTCCCCACAGCGTCTCCAGCATTTGTTGTTGGTAGTTTTGTTGATCCTGGCCATTCTTTCTAGAGTGAGATAGAATCTCAGTGTGATTTTAATTTGCATTTCTCTAATGACCAATGATGCTGACCATTTTTTCAAGTATTATTTGCCATTTGTATTTCTTCATCTGAGAATTGTGTATTCATCTCAGATGCCCACTTTTGGAATGGGTCTTTGAATTTTGGGGATCTGATTTTTTAAAAAAATTATTTATATATTCTAGACAAAAGTCCTTTGAGGGATTGTTCCCTAAGGTTTTTTTTTTTCCCAATTTGTGTCTTTTATTTTGGCTATCCTGGAGATTTCTTTTAACATGAAAAAACTTTTTGATAGGACATGATCCCAGTTATTGGTTCTGTGAAGCATTTCAAGTACAGTTTGATTCTTGTTCATGAATTCTCTACCTACCCCTATGTCTTCAAGATTTCTACCTACTTTGTTTTCCAACAAATTTAGTGTTTCTGCTTTAATACTTAGATCTTTTATCCACTTAGACTTTAGTTTAATACATGGTGATAGGCATGGGTCTAGTTTTAGTTTTTGGCATATGGAGAGACAACTTTTCCAGCACCATTTATTGAAGAGACTATCTTTTTTCCAGTGGATGTGTTTGGCCCCTTTATCAAAGATAAGGTGGCTGAGTGAGTTTGTAGTTGTAGTTGTATCTTCTAATCTAATTCCATTTCTTCAATTCTGTTTTTATTCCAGTACCATGCTGATTTTATTACAGTAGCTTTGTAGTAAACCTCAAGTCAAGGATTGTGGTGCCTCCTGCTTGCCTTTGTTGCTTAGAATTGCCTTTGCTACTCTGGGTCTCTTCTGGTTCCAGATATATTTTAGGAGTGATTTCTCTAGATCTGTGAAGTATGCTAGTGGTATTTTGATTGTGATTGCATTAAATCTGTATAATAATTTTGGAAGAATAACCATTTTCACAATGTTTGTCCTTCCTATCCATGAACAAGGGATGTCTTTCCATTTTCTGAGGTCTTGTTTGATTTCTTTTTTTCAGGGTATTATAATTTTCCCTGAATAGATCTTTTGCTTCTTTTGTTAGATTAATTGCTAAGTATTTCATTTTGTTGGCTGCTATTGTAAAGAGTGTGGATTCTCTTATTTCTGTCTCAGTGCTTTTGTTGTTGGTTTATAGGAATGCTATGGACTTTTGAGTGTTGACTTTGTATCCAGCTACATTATTGAATTTATTTGTTATACCTAGGAGTCTTTCATTGGACTTTTGGGGGTCTTCTTTGTAGAGTATCATGACATCTGCAAATAATGATAATTTAACTTCTTCTTTTCCTGTCCTTACTCCGTTTATTTCTCTTTCTTTTCTAATTGCTCTGGCTGGTATTTCCATCACTATATTGAATAGGAGTGGTGATAATGGACATCCTTGCCTTGTTCCTGATTTTTAGGGTAAAGGCTTTCAATTTTTGTCCATTTAATATGATGCTGGCTGTTGGTTTGTCATAGATGGCCTTTATCATATTGAAGTAAAGACCATCTATTCCAATTTTCTGTAAGTTTTTTATCATGAATAATTGCTGGACCTTATCAAAAGATTTTCAGCATCCATAGAAATGATCATGTGGTTCTTATTTTTGGCTCTATTGATATGGTGGGTTACATGTATTGATTTGCATATGTTGAACCATGAATTCCTGGGATGAATCCCACTTGGTCATGGTATACAATCTTCTTGATGATTTGCTGCATTCTGTTTATTTTAAAATTTTATTTAAAGAGAAATAAACAGAAACAGGGTACAAATAATGCATAACTTCAAAAGAAATAAACAGTAAGCAATCAGTAGTTGATAAATTACATACTGTCTTCTTACAAATAGTTGTTCAAGTTACAAAAGTAAAATACACAAAGTCGACATTCAAGCAGTGAGACTGCAAAGAGTTCTTTTCAATGATCCAAAAAAATAGTAATATCATTATGAATCCTACATCTTTGATATATCCTTTACATGCAGTTATATCCTTTAGAACACTTTCTCCCCCAGCTATTTTCAATAGCAATTCTGCATTCTGTTTACCAAAATTTTATTGAGAATTTTTGCATTTGTGTTCATTAGGGAGATTAGTCTGTAGTTCTCTTTTTTTGATTGGTTCTTTCTCAGATTTTGGTCCTGAGACCAAAACCTTAGAGTAATGTTTGCTTCAAGAAATGAGTTAGGGAGAATTGCTTCCTTTCAATTTATTTGAAGAGTTTGAGGAGATTTGGCACTAAGTCTTCTTTGAATTTTTTGTAGATTTCTACAGTGAATCCATTTGGATCTAAGCTTTTCTTTGTCTATAGTGATTTAATTACATTTTCAATTTTGTTAATTGATATTGGGTTATTCAGCAGTTTTACATCTTCTTGACCCAGCTTTGGTAATTCATATGTTTCTAGGAATCTGTCCATTTCTTCTGTGTTATGAAGCCTATGAGAGTCAAGGTTTTCAAAATAGGTATTGATGATCTTGTACATTTCCACAGGGTCTGTAGTGATTTCACCCTTTTCATTCCTTATTGCATGAATTTGAGTTTTTCTTTCCTTTTCTTAATGAGGTTGGCTAGAGCCCTGTCAATTTTATTTATCATTTCAAAGAACCAACTCATTTCAGGCATTTTAGGTGTATGGCTTATATTTTCTTCTGTGCCCATGTCTCCTAGGCTTGCTGGGGGTTGGGTTGGAAGTTTGAGATTGCATTTTGCTCATTCATTTTGTCATTTTCCTGTATTTCTGGGTCTCCAGCAGTGTTTCCTGGCTTCCCCTATGTGATGAGAATCACCTGGCCTGCTTTTGGCTCCCCCGGATGACAGCAAGCATCAACTAGCCAGTTGGAGTGCACTGAGCATGGGCCAGTTAGGCCCATGGGGACTCCTGTGTGACTTCCTGTTATTTCAGATCCAGGGTGTGGTCTTTCCTCCTAGGAGCAATGTTCCATGGCTTCCCTGTGTTCTGGGTTTCAACCTGCACATGCTCTGGGCCTAGGACTCAATTCAGACCCCTGCCAGCTGCTTGGAGTTGGCTGGGCATGGCCCAGTTAGGCCCACTTGGACCTCCCATGCGTCCTCAGGTGATTTCAGATGTGGGGTGTTGACCCTGGAGTTTCTGAAGCCAACGTGGGCACAGAACATGCACTTCAGAGGCTATGGGCATGGGCAGCATGTGTGGAAGCACTGGGAGGGAGAAGGAAGCGACTGCTGTGTGTTTGTTATTATATCAGGTTCACAAGCTTTTCAGTTCAGTGGAGAAAGAGTCTGTTGTGTGGGTTTTAAATTGTTTCTGCTTGTCCACAGGATGGATACACACCACTTATGCTTGCTCAAAGGGGAAACATAACAAAAGTGGCAGAACTGTTAAAAAGGACAGAAGCAGACAATGCAGTGAATCAGCTGAAAAGGTATAGTTGTTCTTTTTTTTTTTTTAAAACAAGACTTTAGCAGTGTTGTGGTGTAGTAATAAGTCAAATGATGCAGTCAAATAAATCAATTGGAAAAAGACTAACTGTGATATAATTAGGAATATAATGCAAAATATCATGGAAAAGCAGAGTATGCAATTTGGGGACGTATGCTCATATAGAAGAAACCATGCACTGTTTGAACTTGTGTGTCAGACTTATTTATGTAACTTTATATCCCTAAGTTGCATTCATTTATCTATGAATTGCTCAAGGTTATCTTTCTTTATCCCAGTGCAGAATTCCTGTGTGTATAGATACCATTTTCCTTATCCATCTTCTGTTAATGGAACTATATTCTATTTTAAAGATGTAGCTGTAAGGAATTGTGCTGCTGTAAACATAGATATCTATGTTTCCCTGTAGTATGATTTTGACTATTTTTGAATATTTTGACAAGGTGCATAGCTGTCTTAAGTGGATTTCTATTTTTAGTTTTTTGAGAAATCGCCACACTGATTCCTGTAGTCATCATACTGGTTTACATTCCCCCCATCAGTATAGAAAAATCCCTCCCTCATTCTCATCACCATTTATTGTTAGATTTTTTGATGGTGACCATTCTTTCTATGATAAAATGATATCTTGATGTAGTGTAGTTTTAATCTGCATTTTCCTGATTTCCAGAAGCAATAATGACTTTTCCCATGTTTTTATTGGACATTTGTAGTTCTAAGAAGTATCATTTCATTTCAGTTTCCCATTGTTTGATTGAGTTTTCTTTGGTAGGTTATACTCTTGAGGATTGATCCCTACCTGTGGAGTGGCTGATAAATTTTTTTTTGCATTCTGAAGGTTCTCTCTCCCTTCTGTAGGTTGTTTCCTTTGCAATACAGAAAACTTTTATTTTCATGAGATCCCATTTGTCGATTCTCAATATTGTTTTTTGTACCCTTAGGGTTTTGTTCAGAAAGTCCTTGCCTATTTCTGTGTCTTCAAGTATTGCCTATTTTGTCTTCCAGAAGATTGTTTCTGTTTTAACATTTAGTTCTGTGACCCATTTTGGTTATGGTTTAGAGTTTTAAATGAAAATATTCATGGTGAGGTATATGGATCTAGACTCAGTCTTTTGCATGTAGGTGTTGTTTTCCCAGCACGATCTCTGAAAGAATATCTTCAGTCAGGTGTGTGTTTTTGATGCCTTTGTCAAAGATCATATAGCGCTGTTTGCTTTGAGTTGTTTCTCTTTCTCTTGCTCTGTTCAACTGATGCACATGCCTGTTTCTATGGCAGTACCATGTGGGTTTAATCACTGTAACTTTATAATATAGCTTCCAGCCTGGGGTTATGTTGCCACCTGCTTTGCTTTTGTTACTCAGGATTGCTTTCGGTATTCTGAGTCTCTTCTAATTCCACAAAGTTTTAGGATTTTTTCTTTAGCTCTGTGAGAATTGACTTTGGTATTTTGCTTGGGGTTGCATTTATTCTGTTTATCAGTATTGAAAGTCAGGCCATTTTAACATTATTGGTTCTGCCTATGCAGAAATGAGGAATATCTTTTCATTTTCTGGTGTTTTCAATTTCCTTTTCTGAGTGGTGTGATTTTTCACTGTAGAACTCTTTGCTTTCCTAGGTTAATATGTATGTAATTAACTTTTTTGATGGTATCGTGCATGGTATTATTTTACTAATTGATTTTTCAGTGAGTTCTTCATTAGTGTATAACAGTGCTATTGATTTTCATGTTTGTGTGTTTTGTGTGTGTGTGTGTGTGTGTTTTGTATCCCAGTAACCTGATTATCTTGGTTAACAGTTTTGTGATGGAGGGTTTTGGGTCTTGTAAGTAGAGGATCATATCATCTGTAAATAAGGTTATTTGACTCTATCCTTTCCTAGATATATCCCTTTTATTTGTTAGGCTTACCTGATGCTTCTGGCTATTATTTGAATGACTACATTAAACATGAGTGATGATAATAAACTTTCTTGTCTTGTTCCTGGTTTTAGAGAGAAAGCTTTCAATGTTTCCCTATTGATTGTGATGTTAGCAGTAAGATGGTCATAAATGGCTTTTATCACATTGAGATAAAGACCTTCTATACCTACTTTCTTCAGGGTTTTTATCTAGAATGAATGTCACATTTTAACAAAGCCTTTCTCTGAACCTATTTAGTTCACTATGTGGTTTTGAGCCTTGTTTTTTTGTAGACAATGAAGTAGAATTATCTATCAATTTTTCTTTATCGAGCCATCTTTGTATGCATCGGTTGAAACCTTTTTGGTAGGGTGTATGATCTTTTTGATAATTTGTTGCATTTGATTTACCAGTATCTGATTAAGAATTTTTGCATCTGTCTTGATTAAACAAATTATCCTTTTATTGTCTTTAATGGTTGTATCATTTTGCGGTTTTGTGATGAGGATAATGTTGGCTTCCAAGAATGATTTTTGAAGTCCTACTTTTATTTTTACTGCAAAGTTTGAAGAGTATTGGTATTAGATGTTCACTGAAGTTCTTAGAGAATTTCATTGTGAACCCATCAGAGTATGGGCTTTTATCAGCTGGTATTTTCATTGTTTTTAGTTGTTCAATTGCCTTGCCTGATGCTGGAAGATTCAGGATTTTTAACTTTTATGGTTCTGTTTTTTTTCTTTTTGATTCATATATATCTCAGAATCTCTCCACCTTTTCTGA
>PVLA01018238.1:0-15046 GCA_004027455.1 Hydrochoerus hydrochaeris | reverse complement strand
CAGGAGAAGGCTTGGGAACAAGGGCTAGAGTCTTCTGTGATCATGGAACTTGGATTAATGGAATAGAAGAAGAGAGAAAGAAGTAGTTTATGAAGTCAACATCAAAGGCTGGGATGCCTGAGAGTTCCAGGTTTCCTCTCTCTAATAAGACTTCATTGAGTATCAGGTCAGTGTCTTTAACCTCTACAATTCTCTCATCACCTTGTACAAGGATAGATCTCTGATTATTTTGGGTAGAAAAACATGGGAAAGGCAAATGTAAGAAAATACATGATGTTTAATCTTCAAAACAATTCACTATACTAATTGGTTTAAGACTAATTGGTGCATATGAACAATCCCTAATAGTTGTTTGTTGTGGTCTATGTCTAAATGTGTCTCCAAAGCCTCACTCAACCATAGGTGGGGCTTTTTTAGAGATGGCTAGATCTAGAGTGTGTGATGCTGGGATTGATTCACGGTGCAATGCGATGATCACGAAAGATAGGCTTAAGGATGTGAGTGCTACTCACCCTAAGTAGTCTTGGATAAAGTGTCAGAAACAGAAAGAGCCGTGGTAATCCCTCTTGCTTTGCTGCTTTCTGCCTACTCTGGACTGCTTTTCCTTTTTAATGCTTGTCTGTCATACACTCTGCCTTAGAGTCAGCTGACTGTGGACTGAAACCTCTACAAACTGTGTGGAAAATAAACTTTTCCTCCCTTTGCTTTGGCCATCAGGTGTTTTGTCTCAGCAAGGAAAACAGTAACTAAGATATTGTTGAAAGGAAGACTACAGGACATAGGAATCTGCATCCTTAAGAAAAGGCCCTCGTGATTTCCATAAAGTTGGTCATAGAGCCTAGTTTTGACATGAGTTGTCTCTTTACAGAATGAACAAATGGGTAAACTCTGAGGAAGTTCTCATAATCATTTTAGGAAAGTATTAACTGAGGAAGAGGGCAAAAGAGTATTTTATTGAGATTTGCACTGTTGTAAATGTCATGTATGCTACACATTTGCTCTCCCTGATATAATTTAAGAGGAAGTTATAAAAGAGACCTTGAATGCTTTTTAGCCCATGTCCTTACAGAAGGAAGGTTGACAGATGTTCAGGGAGGGTGTCCTCAGTCTGAGTATTGCAACTCTTTCCTTCATTTAATCAATATTTTAAGCATTTAAACTAAGCTGTGAGGTTATAATAATGAACAAAGCAGTTAAGTTTTCTGTGTTTATGAAACTTATACTCTACAATAGACATTAAGAATATGCTCACAAATGTCACTTTATAAAGGTCCTTAAATATTTTTATCAGTACATGTTTGCAGTATATAATAATAACACTCATTATGAGGAACTGATACATGGATATAACATATCTTAATTCTTTTTAGTTCTTCTCTTATCTTTCACCCTCCTCATCTCATTCCTTTTTGGGGATTCTGACTGAAACAATACAGTACACACCACCACAGAAATTAAACCCAGGGCAATTATGCTGAGCTGCATCTCCATCTTTTTTTTTTTTTTTTCAGCATAGGTCTCACAATTAAGTTGTCAAGACTGGACTCCAACTAGCAATCCTCCTGCCTCATTCTCTCGGAGTGCTAGGACTGCAAGTGTGCGTCTGTTCATCTGGCATGGACTTTAACTTAATTTTAGTTCATTTTTATTAGTACATGTTTGCATGTTAGATAATGTTTATATTCCTTGTGCTTTATATAACTCTGTGTAAGAAAAGTTATTTTTTGTACTCTGGAAAATTTTCCTGGTTTACCTGGCATGCCACTCATGAATATGAGCGAACCAAGCCAATGAGGCAGTGAAGTAAAGGTGCAAAATCTGAAGTAGAGGCTGGGGAAAGGGAGCATAGAACTTGCAAAACTGAAAGCATATGAGTTAGGCTGGAGTAACCCTAGAACAACATTTCCTTGGAAGCAGAATACCTGGACCAAATGCATCTTCAGCTAAGAAAGGTGGATGTGACCGATAATTTAGGACTGGGTAAAGGCAAAATTATCTCAAAGAAGGCCTATAAGTTGGAGAAATTAGGTATAAGGAGGCTATTACAAGGTCAGATCTTGTTTGAAATGTAAAGATGGTCTAGGAGGAGACGTTCGGGAATAAACTTATAATTGAAGGGAGGGTGTTGGAGACCTGATTTATTTGATGTCAGCTGCAAAACCCAGAAGATTCAGAGTCCTGTGGGATTAAACAAGTCTTTTGGAGTCATAAAGGAAGACAGGAAGACAAATTCCTCCAGTCCCACTTTCCTGTGTCACGAATCTTCATGCTTTGTAACCCAAAGCACGAAGGCCATACTGGCCAGTTAGCCAGTACTTGAATACTGAGCACCATGTGACACCATTTATATGGCAGTGAACAGAATGAGAATCTGGGACCAGAACTAGTAAATATTTGCTGAGTCAGTGGACATAAACATACTTTGTTTCCAGCTGTGAGCTTTCTCTTGAGTAGAGTGATTTCCTCCCTCTAAAGGGCCTCTTGAAACGTAAGAACAGCTTTTCTAAATGGCGTCTTGCTGTAGATTGATATGTTCCAATATTAGATAAGAAGAGCAATAAAACCACATCCATTTAAAATCTGACAGGCACAGGGAAGTTATAGCTCTCTCAGTCTAATGGTGGGATAGAGATGGGTTTTGTTGTAGTGTTAGTTGCAGTTAAGCTTCTCAGCTCTTTACAAGGGAGCTAAAATACCATCAAGTATAGTGATATCTACAGCAAGTAAGTTTCAGATACATTTACACATGCAATTTGTGTCACAGATCTTACTTCATGAATCCTTTCCACTTTTCAGTCACAGGATTTGGAGATGAAACGTGTTGATAAATACAGAAAAAACAAGAATAATAGCTGGTGCTCCATGATTCTGCATGGAAAAGAGTTGCTTGTCCTGGCCCAGATTATATGATCTGTCTCTTGGTACAGGAATGGAGAACCCAGCACCAGAACCACTTGGTATGACAGTGGGGAGAGGTAAATAGAAAAATGAGATAAGCCAGTTCCTTGCTGCTATTTGGTTCCATACAGTTGGGAACCACTGGAAAGTATCAACAGAGATTCATTTTCTAAACTATGGATTGGCAATTTTTTTCAGTGAAGGGCCAGACTAAATCACTTGGGCAGTGCAGTCTCTGTTGCTTTGAGTCAAGTCTGTTCATGGCACTAATAGGTACATGCAGGGATTTTCCTGTACTGCAATAAAACTGCTTATAAAATCAAGCAAAAGGCCACATCTAACTGATGAACTATAGTTTTCTAACTCCTACACTAATTGTCTTATCAGCTTCTTTTTCCCCCTCCAAGAAACAGAAGGAAAAGAGAAAAAGACACAAAGTTAGACAGCTGTGGGCTTGAACCTGGCTCTGCCTTCCCAGGTATATGACCTTATGATAAGTACCTCAGTTTCTTGAGAGTATGCAGAGAACATCTGTTGTCTTACTGCCTTGTATTTCTTTCTCCTAAAGACAAAGATTGTTTTGTTTTGTTTTTGGTTGGATCAACCGCTTCCTAAATCTCATCTTGAATAGTCCTGGTGAACTACTTTACACCATAGTCCCGTCTACAACAATTGCTAATAGTGTCCAGTGAACAGAGGCCAAGGGTGCTGCTAAACATTCTGCTATCTACAAAACATCCCATCTTCCTGTAACAGGTAATTAACTCTCCTGAATATCAATAGTACTAAAACATATACTCCTGCTATAAAGTCAATGACTAATATAACATTTTCTTAATAAAATATATGTTCTAGAATGGGGTATCTGTTACCTTTTAAACAAAACCTTTTATCATCACAGATCCCTAAATATTAATGTTAGAAAGAGACTACCCACTTTTTAAGCCCTTAGAGAAGTTAAGGAATAACCCATGACCTTATTTTTCCTAACCTGTAAAAGGAGGCTAGAAATAGAACCTTCTTAGGAATTATATGAAGACGAAAAAATAGTATGCATATTGCCTAAAGGCTCAGAGGTACAGTTTGGGTTTAGAATATATAGCCCTGGTCTGGCTTCCAGTACTCCCCCCAAAAAATGAAGGATAAAAGAAAGGATATTATACATGTGAACCTCTTATCAGAGTGTCCAGTACTTGGCCAGCATTCAATTTCAGTCATTGTTGTTAATTTACCATGTATTATTCTTCATAATCAATGGAAAAGCATCCTAGTTGTTCTATTTGGGGAATATGAATCAGTGGCTTGAGAAGGAAGAAGGCAATTCCAGCTTGGAGCAAGACAAAATAAAAATGAAGTTCTAAGAAGGTAACTAGCTTTAGAAGATAAAGTCTAGTTCAGGCTCATGTCACAAAAGGGAAAAGTAGGTTCAAAGCATCTGAATGCTTAGGCTAAAATGGAAAAACCAGCACTGAAGTTGCAACCTTGTGAGTTTTAGGCTGATTTTGTATGAGGCTTAGCAACTACTCTTGAGAAGCCCTGATGACACAGGCAAACTTAGGAACAATGAAGTCTCTCACATACAATTTTAAGATGTTTTCTCCTCCAATAGGTCAGGGAAGCCCTTGCAGCATCTCCTCTGCAAACAGAATGATTATTATCTGTAACTGTTTTTCATTCACCTCTAAGTGCCAGGCAGGATACTTACTAATCTTCACAATTACTCTATAATGGAAAAACAGGGTTAATAGAATTATGCCCATTTTAAAGATAAGGTAATGGAGGCACAGAAAGCTTAAACAAAGGAACTTCTAGGTGATTCTCAAAATGAGTAAGTAGTGGAGTAGGGAGAAAGGAATCTGTGCTTTGAATGTGGGAGAGCCTAGGCCTCCCTATTAATTAGCATTCCCTTTGGGTATAAGATAACCAGGAAAAAAATTAAAAAGAACAACCTTGGCAACTAAATAGTGAAGTAATTAGATAAAAGTCAATATTAACAAGCTCGTGCAATTCCAGGGAGCCAAAGGCATGGATTCAGAAGCCTCTACCACTTAGTAATTTTGTAGACTTGTGGCCTAAAGGCAAGAGATGTGAAAAGGAATTGATTCTTTGTCAACTGATTTGTTGCTCAGTATTTTCTTAGCAGCTAAGTGTCCTGTCCCAGCCATAACTACAAAGGTGCTTCCAACTGTAACTGGTTAAATAAGAAATCAGCTAGGAAAGTTTTTTTTTTTCTTTAAGAAAATAGTGTTCTCTCTGCCATGAACTTACACATGATTTGCAGGTGTTTTACTTTCTCAAACTTGGCTACCCAAAGACCAAGACTAGACCAGTACCATCACCATCAATATAGTTGACATTCAGTTCCCTTATTTCTGCAGCTAGTGTGGATGAGATAGTTCACAGAGCATTCTGCAAAGCAGATTAAGTCAAATCTTCCAGCCAGAACAAATCCAAGACCCTTTCCAGACTGCCCTATCTGCTCCAGGACTGTGGAGCAGGACTTTGGGTTACAAAGCAGATTAAGTCAAATCTTCCAGCCAGAACAAATCCAAGACCCTTCCCAGACTGCCCTATCTGCTCCCAAATCTGTGGATCCCATTGCCATGCTCTCCTTCCTGCCCACATGGTACTTTCCCTGTACCACCCATGCCCGTTCCCACCCTAAGCTTCCTAGAACTCCTGCAGTAGCTTCCTAACTGGTCACTTACTACACATCCATTCTCCCCAGGGAAAGTTACAGGAAACTTTCTGCAGTGCAGTTTTGACTGCATCACTACCTCACCCTTGGTGGTCCCAAAGAAATAAGATGAAACAAAGCTCATCAACATGGCCTAAGAATATGCTCTAAAATCTAAGCCTTGTCTACTATTTCTCCGACCTCTCCCTTCCTCGAGAACCCCACCATATAAAGAGTGATTTCAATTCTTTAGACGTCTTTACTTTTCTATACTATTTCTTTTGCCTGAATTGCATCTCCTTCCTTCTCCAAGCTTCATCAGATCAAGCAACCTATCTTGTAAGATTCAGATGAGTCCTAAATTCCTTGAATTGAGCAGAGGAACTTGTTCCTCTGTGTTTTTGTGTTCATCTTTTCTTACTTCTTGTGGAGTTTAAAATTATATCCATGAGTTCTTTGACATTGTTCCTTTCAAAATGGCCTAATAATATGCTCTCAAATCTAATTTCTCACTCCTTGATTATGGGACAAATTTAACAACTTGTTTCTAACAAATAAAATGCAGCAATACAGAGTGTGACTTTTAATGTTAGATCATTAAACACGTTTCTGTTCTTGGTTACTCCTGCTTGGATCACCTACTCTAGGTGGTGTGAGCTACCATGATGTGACAACATTCTAGTAGCCTGAGCTTCTCTCTTTGATGGAGAGAAACTGAGGGCTCCAGCTACCAATAGCATCTTGTGAGTTACACACTTCAGAAGTGGCTCTTCCACCCCAGTGAAGTCTTTAAATGACTAGCTGCAGCCCCAGCTGATATCTGAACTATAGCCTCATCTGGGACCCTGAGCTGATAACACCCAAGGGTACCACTTTTGAATTCAGACTCTGAAATTACAAAGATGGTAAGCTGTGGCTGGAAGTCACATCTCTAGAAACACACTGCATGGGGTTAAATCTTTGTTCTTTTCCCCAACTATCGCCACGATTTTCCAGCAACTTACTTCATTCCTCTGTGCTTCATTGTCCTCATTTGTTAAGTAAGAAAAATAATAGCAACCATCTGCTCACTATGTGAGTGATAATCACCAAACGCCTGCTTCACACTTCTCTTGGAATCAGGATCCACTAGAGCAATGCAGCCTAAGATTGTGGTGCTTAGGTTAAAATCTAGTTTCTAGTCAGGAGTTCTCTTATCCCTTCCATTTATAGGTGCATGGGCTTATTAACTTTGCTACTATTATTATTTAATAGTATTTAGTGCTATTATTTAACTTTGCTACTATTCTTGTTCCTCATCTGTAACATTAGCATTTTATTAACACTAACTTCAGTACTTTTTCTGGTTGTCAATTGCTGTGTAAGAAACTATAACACAGGATTTAATACTAAAAGACTTACGCCACTTGCGTATCTTACAATATAGGCAGGGCTCATAGAGAAGGCTCCACTCTGCATCACCAAAGGAAAGCTGTAGCTGCTCAGTTGTGGGCTGAAGATCTGCTTCCAAGATGATTTTCCTACGGGCTGCAAAGCTGGTATTGCTGGTTGTTGGCTGGGAGTTTGACCTGGACTAAGATTAAAGACTTCAGTCTCTGTCTGCATGCATATCTTCATGTTCCTGTGCTTCCCTCCCACCATTATGACTGTGTTCAAAGGTGACTGTCCCAGTGCAGGGCTATATTGTTCACTAAAACAGAATCCTGGGATTCACATAGTATCATTCCCACCATTCTTTTATTCTAGACAGCACAAAAGCCATCCAGGCTAAAGGAGGGGGAAGACAGTCCACCTCCTGACAGGGTGGCAAAGTTCTATAGGGCATATGGGGCAGGAAACTACAAATATACCATAGGAGCACCATAGAAATTAAAATAATGTATGTGAAATTCTTAGCTTGGTATCAGGCACAGAGTATATATTTCATAAGTATTCATTAGGTGAATTAAAAATAATAAATTTCAGGAAGGGAGTATGATCATGTGCTGCTATTAATTTCTGTATCATCCATGCCTGGCCCATGGCCAGACACATAGAAGATATTAAAATAATGTCTGTGAATAAATAAAGATGTGTTGAGAAATGGATTTGTGCCTGAGAGAGCCAAAAATGCAAATGGAAAGGTGAGAGTGTCTTAAAAAGGAGGGCAATAAAGGACGAGGATGGGTATGCTCATGCCACACTGAATAACTGGTTGGAAGACCATGATGATTCTGGAATCCTAGTTTAGTTTCTCTGAATATGGAGCATCATTGACCTCAGGACCTCTTCACAGGCTTCTGCAGCCTTACAAATCTAGACCACCACCTGTAGTCCACCTAGGACGGGTCCTAGTAAGGAACTTCATTAGTCTTTGTCAAGTGAGGTCAGGACATTATTGGGAAGGAAGGAAAGAAGGAGGGAAGGAAGGAGGGAAGAAAGAAGGAGAGGGGGAGGAAATAGGAAGAAATAAAAGAGAAGGAGTGAAGGATAAAGAGAGGGAGGAATTAATTTATATGACTAGGGAAAAATTCTCTGTAAGATTCTGCCTAAAGAGTCCCTAGACATATTTCTTATTTCTCATAGGAAGATGCTACTTCATTTAGTTCTCTTCTAACATTAAGTAAATGAACTACTCAGGCCTTCAGTTCCCATTTGAGGACTGTCCAAGTTTAAAGGGTGATAATAGGACATTTGGGGGGATTATGATAATTAGTGATTGTGTAGCCAAGTACAAGGAAACTCCCTTCAAAAGGGATGAGTATTACCAAATGGTAAAATGGTTCTAGGCCAGTTAAAAGAACAAAGGAGATCAAGTAGATGCTGGAACAGTTTAAAGTGCTACAGAGCTGGTATTGGTATAAAGCATCAGCCAAAGAGAGCCTTTCAGCATGCAGGCTGTGGGCTGTACTTTGTGCTGGGTCTTCTCTGATATGGTACTGTGCAGCAGGGATAGTGGCTTCAGTTAGAAGGACCACAAATCCCACAAGAATACTCTCAATTCTTGTGATAATTTCAAGTTCAGGGGTAGGGGGTGAAGCTATCTTCAGTTTTGGTAATTAACCAGAAAGATGCATAGAACTCACTCAAAACCATACATTCATAGTTATAATTTATTACAAAGAGAATACAGATTAAATCAGCCACAGGAAGCAATAGGGGAAGATCCAAGAAAAGTTCCAAATACCAAGCTCTCCATGGGGAGAGAACATCTACATATGTGTAATAATATGTACAAAGTATTGCCATACGGGGATGCTTACTCATGGTTTGATACTTAGAGTCTTGATTGGATCTTGAATAGCAGGTCCTCTAGAGTTAGAATTGGCAACACAGGGCTAACCATTAAGCTTCAGTCTCTTTGCAAGTAGAATTGAGATTTTGTGAGACCAATGCCTCCATCATCAGTCACATTGTTAATGGTCCAGTGGTGAAGATCTCTGGGCTAAAAAAGACATTCTATCAGGCATGACATTCCAAAGGCTATCAGTTGTAAGGCAGTAGCCAACGGCAAAGACGGAACCTCTCTTTGGCTAAGATTAATTCTCCATTGTCGATGGTCCCCAACTTACACAGTTTGACTTACATTTTCTTGACTTTGTAATGTTGTGAAAGTGATATGCGTTCAATAGAAGCCATACTTCAAATTTTGAATTTTGATCTTTTCCTAGGCTAGTGATATGCATGTGACTTAAATATACAGCATGAGGCAAAGAGGAGCCAGATTTTCATTCGATTTTGTTTTCTTGGCACTTGTTACGTCTGAAATGGTCTTGTTGATGTGTTTGGCTAGTGTTTGTCTCTCCTAGCAGAGCAGCGAATTGAGCTTGCCTGCCTTTCTCATCACGGTACTCTAGGAAGGATCTCCTGGGTAGACATTATTATTCATTTGTTAAATAAATTGATTTGCATCCTATGCCTGAAGGGTCTCTGAACTCTCTAGATATAGAGATTACGTTTCTCCAGCTAATCAAAGAGAAGCATACACCTTCCAACACTGGATAGCTGCCTGTCTTCTCCTTTCATTTCTTCCAGCAGGAGAATGATGTCTTGTATCAGGGGAAATGGAGGTTTCTGTGAGCACCGTTCACATGTGCTTTTAGACCTTCTTAAACACTGAGGGATAACTGCAGATGTAAATCTGCTCTCTTTAACTGTAAAACTTCACACTGATTTAATAAAGAGTCGGGCACTTAGTTTCATGTTTTTGCATCTCAACATGTGAAGACACTTTGAAAAGTGTTGAATTGACATAATTATCAATTTCCACATGCATATTATAATTCAGGCAAATGAGGACAGGCAAATGCTTCCTTGACACTTCCTAGGTGGTTGACAGTGGCAATGAACATTTTTACTTAGTTCTGTTACTCACTATGTCAAAATTGTGTCACTTGTTTTGGACTCTGTCTTATTGATTGCCAAATAAATCTTGGTAAATGCAAAACATTAAAGTCATACCTGAAGTCAATCTAGTTGCAGGTAGGAGCCAAAAAATCTGACTTATTTTTCTGTAGAGGAAATAATACATGCATCTACTTTTGGGGGAGTATAAATTGACTGAGAAAATCTTGGGCAGTACAGAGGTGGGCTTCTTTCATTCCCTGGGAGATAAATTCAGACAAAGGCTGGGGCAGAGGACAATGTAAAAATATTGAATAGGAGGGAAATCTTTTGTTTTGAAGAAGGAATGCATACTGAGTTATTTCTATAGAATGAATTTAAATAAGTGAATTATAAGGGTATAATTATGTGGTTACATATATTTGGAAATATTCTGCTGTAGAAATTGAATGGACTAAAATAATTGAATAAGAACATGACTTGGAGAGGAAGATAAAAAAAAAAGTGGTAGCTGGTCATGTTTTTGTGACAGTGATAGTGAGATGAGCCAAGGACATAGATTAAATTCAACCAAGTCACATGGAGTATCCTACCAAAGGTAAACACATCTCTAAATTGCTTGTCTTCAAGACTCCGCTCCCTCAGATTAATATAGTGAACAAAACTAAAAGCATAGAAGCATGAAATAATCTGGGACAGAATGACTCAGGTCTAGTAGCTCTAATTTGAGAACCCAAGGTAGAAGATGGAAGAAATGATTCTCCTTCCCTCTGTCCATTCCTGCTGATCCACACTCCATGACCAACACACAATATAATGGGCTACAAAACCTCAGTGTAGCTGCTTTCCTCAAGAGCAGCTGAAGTACAAAAGTCAGAGCAAATCTACTAATTCTGGCTATGTAGTTCTGAGCAATTTCCTTTCTGACTCTTCCTCCTCATCCGTTAAGTGAAGATAACGACAGAACCCACATGTAGTGTTATCAAGAGGGATCAATGCGAGTGTGTGTAATGTCTGGCCTGGAGGAAGCTGCTCATCAAATATGCTCCATGATGATAGGTAACACTTCAAAGAAAGGACCCGTGAGCATGCTTCTGGGCGGGGAGTGGAGGAATGTCAGTGAAGGCCAGCTCCTTCTATAAGGAATGTCTCCTGCTCTGCCAGCATCATTTAGTTCTTCTTCATTCTTTTATCTGTTCCCTTATGTTTTCCTTGGGGGTTTAAACTGAGATTATTTCTCCTTCATTTCCTAAAACAAACACACACTTATAGGGAAATGGGGTGTACAATGTTTCTGGAAATAATCTTTTATAACTGTGCATAGTTCATCAAATATGTCCTGTAGGGGGAGCCATCTCCTTTCCCTCCCACTTCATAACCAGTCCACGAAAAAGAAATTACTGATCACTCAAAAAGATCAAGTAGATATGGCTGCCTTCTCACTATTCCTCCTAAAAGAAGTAGTTCTTACTTGATATATGCAAATAAGGAGATTATAGCATAAGTTGGACCAGTCTCTCCAGTGCTTTAAAACTTAGTAGTTTCAAACAATAATAATCATATTTATTGGCTATCTGGGTAGTTCTACCAACCTGGGTGAGTTCCTGCATGTACGTTCAGTCAACTTGTGATTGATGCTGGCTGATCCAGGATGATCTTGACTGGAACAACTTAGCACTGCACCATGCTTCCCTCAGTCTCCAAAAGGCTGGCCCAGGCTACTTCTCAGATGGTGACAATCACGTAAGAATGTGTGTAAAAGGGCAAGAAACCTACACCTGCTTTGAACATCTGCTCATGTGAAGTTTGCTATCACTTCATTTTACAAAACAAGTCACATGTCTGAGTCAGACAACTACAAAATTATAGGCAAAGGCCATAGATGAAGGCAGATCATTAATTAGGGATATAGATACAGTGAATGTACTCCAGACCCAAGCTGACCATTTGGGAGTCAGTATGTAGATTCCTATATTGTTAGAGTGAGAACAAAGTGGAAAAGATTCTTGAGTGAAACTTTGGAAGACAGGCATATGTTCTTCAAAAAGAAGCAAGATAAACCAGGAGGAGAGCCCAGCTCAAGAAAAGCTCAGAGGCCCCACATAGCTTGGTGTTTTGAAGAACTGGAAATAGCTTAGCAGAGTAAGTACAAAGGTGGATGATGAGATCTGAGGTTGAATAGGGTTGTGCTAAAAAGCTTAGGCTTTATCTTGCAGTCTAACGGAAGCCACAAGGTTTTAATGCTATGAAATAACATGATCGGCCTTCCTTTAGAAAGATAACCCCGGTCCAAGGAGTAGGAAGAGGAAAAGAGACACTCACACGATCTTTAAGTTGGGAGACTTTTGTTGTCAAATAGTACTCTGTCTTGTACCCACCTTGCTTTGTTTAGTTCTCTTGTTTCTCTCAGGAACACAGCTAAGTGGTTCTAATTCACAAACCTAGAAGCCAGCTCTTTTCATAGTTGTCAGACATTAACCTATCTGGGCCTTCTGGCCAAAGGAGAAAAAAGTACTGGAAATAATGGCTGAAATAAGAAGCAAAGTCCCAGTCTGAGGTTCTTTCTTGTATTTTCATCCTGAAGCATCTATAATTAGGCTGGCGAGAAATGATTTACTTAATTCATGCTATTTCCTGCAATATCATTAGCAAAACTCAGTCTATCTTTATTACCCCTGTGCTTGCTCCTTCTCTAACCATTGAGAGCAACAATGGGGCTTTACTTATCTTCAGGAAGCCAGCCCATTCTTTCAATGAAGGAAAAATGGCCCATCCCCAGGTTGCCATAGACACTGGAGAAGGCTGTCACCAAGCTGCAGTACACCTATTTTCTGGTGACATGCAGAATTAGAGGTATTGGGGAATCAAAGGGAAAGCTAACTTGATGAAACAAAGGATAGCTTCAGTGCCTCCTGACATCCTTCTTTGCAGAAGCAGCCTCCCTCTGCCCTTCCCCTCCTCCCTGCAGCCAGGTGAATGGATCTGAATTGCAAGACTTTTAGTTAGAAGAGTGAAAGCAGTAACCTACATTCAGGACTCAAATTTACTTGCAGAGCAAGGACTTCCCTTAAATCATGTCAGTGGCTTCCTGGGGCACCAGACGTCTTGACATTTCTACAGGTCTTGAAGGTCTGTCACCTGCCCATTTCCAAATCTTCAGTCCCTATCCAACTGCAACACAGTCTCCCTTTGAGTTCATAAATATGCAAAGCATTTTCTCAACTTGGAGGACTTTTATCTTGTATGTTCCCCCTTCCTAGAATTCTCTCTCCTTTGCTCTATGTGTGGCTGGCTCCTTCTTGTTCTCTGGTCTCAATTTGAAGGTCACTTTTCATGGAAATCACGTCTACCTGTTACATCTAAAAACAATTCTTCTCTCCCACTTTCTGTACCATTATCTTGGTTCTTTCCTGGAAATTGTCATAATCTATAATTATTTCTCATTTACTGTTTTCTTATTTATGACTGATTACCCTCACTAGGGTGAAAGCCACATAAAGACTAGTTACAGTTTAAATGTAAAATGTCTCCCTAAGTGACTCATGGTAGAAAGTCATTTATCTCATTGGCGCCATAGTCATCAATGGATTCACCCATTGATCAGTGCAGTAAGTGAATGTGCTGGTAGAAGGTAAGGCCTGACTGGAGGTGGGTCATTGGAGATGCAGCCTAAAAGGATGTGTTCTTGTCCCTGGTTCCTTCAGTTTCTCTCTGCTTCCTGGCTGCCATGGCTTGAGCGCCCCTTTCCTCTCCCGTCTCCCTCTGCCATTTTGTTCCTGCCTTGGAACCACCCGACCAAGGACAGAAACAATGAGCCAAACTAAACCTCTTCCCCTTTTGAACTATGGGTGTTGGACATTTTTTTCCAGCAATGGAAAAGCAACTAAGATAAGGCAGGTGCCTCATAGATACACATTCTTGCCTTTGCTTGATTTTTTCTTTAGTCAGGGAATTGGGTGTTTCATTTGGAAGGTGAAAGAAATGCATAAGGAGATGGAGAAGTGAAACAAAAAAAGGTAAGGCAGGCAAAAAGGGTGTGTTCTCACATGAGTTACACTTGGGTAACTGGAGTATTAACCTTCTGAAGATCCATAGAGCGACTGCATATATCAGAATTGCAGCTGAGTGCTGGGAGAGCTGGGGTTGCTACCCGCCATCCTGCATCAGTCACTGAGGGCTATTTTCAGGAAGCAGCCCTTTTAGTCTGTCATGTCCCTGGGAAGAGTGGGCTTCAGTGGCCAGAGAAGAGTTTTAAATGAGGAGTTGTGGATGGTGCCACTGGAAGTTAGGTTTTATGCACACAATGTTAATAAGGTTTAAAAGAAAAAGAAGAGAAACTGAGAGCATCCACTGTGGTATATGAAGGAATGGTGCCTGATGCTGATGACATTGTCTGACTGTCAAGGCGTTTTCAAGGCTAAGAGGGCAGAACCCGACTTAACATTAAAGAAGAAAAAACAACAGATTCGGGGCTTAGAAAGAGCTGGACTCAAATTCAGGTATATGACCTAGACCAATCTTATGACTTAGTTGAACCTTTTACACTGAATCTTCCTCCCTTTCTATAAAATGGGCACAATGATATTGGCCTCACAAGATAATTATAAAATGATGAGAGATATTGTATACCAGGTTCATAATTGTGTTGTCATATAGTGAGTGACCAAAAAAATGTCATTTCTCTTTGCTATAAAATAGTAGCAAATTCTATATCAAAGTTTGTGGTTAAAAGGTAAATTGGGCCACAAAAACTAGAAGACTTATGAGAGTGAACATGGTCATGAGTGAGTTCGGAATGCTTGGAAGAATGACTTAGGATGTTGAGGGTATTCTGGATCGGTAGTGAATGGGAGCCTAGTCTGGCTAACAACAGTATTTGACTCTACTTATTAGAAGCCCAGCAGATCTTAAGACTCTGACGGGAGCACTTTATACACTGAATCCTAATCTGCACAATCTAACCCTACAAGGTAGGTGTTATGAACTCTCTGCCCTCAGCTTTAAAAATGAAAAGAAACTAAAGGAAAGTTAAATACTTAGGGTTACATAGTAAGTTAAGTTGCAGAATATAGATTAGAAGTAGAAATTGTCTTTGAAGAACTGTGCAGAAAGGAGACCACACAGTTCTTCCCTGCAGTTATCTACAAT
>PVLA01018237.1:0-15046 GCA_004027455.1 Hydrochoerus hydrochaeris | reverse complement strand
TATTGCTTTCGTTTTGTTTACTATTTATTTTATTTTTTACTGTAGCACAAATTATGCATGAAATTGTTATGAAGAATAGATTTATAGGAAATTTGAAAACTGCAAACACCCTCGTAAACCCCACCTAAATCAAGAAATAAGAGAATTTCCTTCCTTCTCTCCAGCACAATCCCTGTGCCTCATTCATAAAACTTCCAACTACAGTGTAGCCATGGATCTGCTCTATTTCACTGTGGATTAGTTTGCCTAACTTAGAATTTTGTGCAAATGAAATCAATTCAGATTATTTTAGATCTGACTGCTGTGTGACACATAATATGCAGCAGGTTTATTTGCCTTGTTATGAGTATTAGCGGTTCAGTCCACTTTATAGATTATTAATATTCTATTAGATTTTATAGCATAATCAATTTAATCTCTGGGTGGACATTTTCTCTACTTTATTGCTATTATAAATGAATGTACAGTGAGTGTTCTCATACAAATCTTTTCATGGACTTATATTTTCAACTCTTTTGGGTAATGAGCAGACATAGAGGTCATGGTAGATTTACATCTGGTTTATAAGAATTTGCTGAATTTATTGCCCAGTTTGACTTCACTCTATTAATGCATCTGATTGTGATTGTTTCCCTTGATTAGTTTTTATATCTAAATAGTTGTAGAATCACAGAAACTAACATAGCTTTCTCTTGCACATTCAGTTTTCTCCACTGTTAACAGGCCACATTATCATACTATGCACCACTGCCAAAGTGATACCTTCATGATTCTATATTATTATACATTACTCTGCAGACAAGACTCATCAATTTTTGTGAGCACTTGTGAGACTGTGTCTGTATAATTCTATGAAAATATGCCACCAGAATGAGTAAGTGTAACTGGCACTGTCATAGACATGGAAATGTTCTGTCACCCATAAAACCCTCCCTGCACCCACGTTTCCACCTATAAACCTTGGGAATCACTGATCTTATAAATGACTCTACAGTGTTTCCAATTTAAGAGTGGAATTTGAGTTAAGTTGTGTATTATGTCATCCTTGGTGATGACCTGCTTCTCTACTGTCCTCAAGTTTCATGAAATTTGCTGTTTGTAGCACAGATGTTCCTTCTCATTGCCTAGGATTTGTCTGTGGTGTGGGTGCAGTGCAGTGTATCTGCCCATTCATCCGGGAGCATAAAGTCTTTCAGATCCACCATGTGTTGCTTATATCACTTACCATTTTACTGCTGGTTAGTGATGCGTTATCCGAATATTCCTCAGTTTGTGTTTCACTCACCAGGGAATGGATATTTGGGTTGTTTATATTTTAGCAGCATGGGGCTATTAGATAAGATGGACCTAAAGCTCACACTCTTCAGTGAAATAAACCAGACACACACATGTAAATATTGCATTGTCTCTAAAGTGTGAGAAATTGCAAGGATAAATAAGAACCAATATGTATAATAGACACTGTGAGATAGGAAGAAAATGTTCAAAAAAAAGGGGAATTTGGGATTGTAAAGGAAAAGAAAAAATGGGTAAAATGAACACAAAGATTTATAAATAAGGAGGGAAAGAGGAATCGAAGAAGGGAGGGAAATGGCAAAAAGAGGAACTAAGATGTGTCATGTACAGGTACAAATTCCCCATCATAAATATGATCATTATGTGTATATAAATTGTACCAGTAGACTTAATTAAATTACTAAAAGCAAAAGTCCTTGTATAGGGAGATGATTTCATTTTTAATAAACATATGGGAGTGGAATTTCCCTTTTATTTTACAGAAAAAAATAAAATAACAGTAAAACAGAGTTTAAAAGCAGGTTAGTAGGAGAGTTACCAGTATGAATACATTGTGTATTGATGTCTTCATAGTAGTTACTCAGATTACAAGATTCAGGCATGCCATCTTGTCCACACAATATTAGTACAAACCTTCTTTTTGAATGACCTAACAGAAACTAGTTGTATAACTATCTTGTCTATAAATATATTTCCCTTTTCTTCCTTCCCCCTTTCCCCTATCACAATTTGTCTTTTCTTTTGGATAGTTTCTTCCCAATTCACAATATCTACTGTACATTTTGGATTCTACTTACTGATTTAGTTTCTCACACTAGCAAGGCAACATAATGTTTATGCATATAGCTCTGATTTATTTCACTTATGAGAATGGTATCAAGTTGCATCCATTTACCTGTAAAAGTCTCAAGTTTATCCTTCTTTGTGGTTGAGTAGTACTCCTTTGTATATTAAAAAAAAAACAAGTTTTTTTTTTATCCTTTTCTTGGTTAATTAGCATTTTGGTTGTTTCCAAGAATTAGCTATTACAAATCATGCTGCTCAAAACATGGGTGCACATATTTTTCAATGGTATGATGTTTTTAATTCTTGGAAGATACCCATAAGAGGAATAACTGGGTCAAAATGGACCTGCTATCCTAATTTTTGCAGAATCTCCACCCTGATTTCCACAGTAACTGCACCATTCTGCACTCCAGCCAACAGTGGAGAAGTGTTTCTTTTTCCCACAGCCTCACCAGCATTAGTTATCTGTGGACCTTTGATGGTAGTCATTCTTCCCAGAGTGAGATAGAATCTCAGTGTTGTTTTAATTTGCATCTCTTAAAGGACCAATGATGTTGAACATTCTTTCAGGTATTTATTTGCCATTTGTATTTCTTCACCTAAGAAGTTCACGATCATCTCAGATCCCATTTTTGAAGTGGGTCTTTGAATGGGGGGGGTCTGATTTTTTTCAATTTTTTGTATGTTCTAGATGCAAATCCTTTATTTGAGGGAAAGCTGACTGTAATTTTTCCCACTCTCTGGGTTGTCTTTTCACTCTGTTGGTGATTTCTTTGGCTGTGCAAAACATTTTCAATAAAGTGAGGTCCCATTTTGTGATTCTGTGTAGTATTTTCTTTGCAGTCTGGGTTTTGTTCATGAATTTTCTGCCTACACCTACATCTTCAAGATTTCTATCTATCTTCTAACAAATTGTTTCTGATTTAATATTTAGTTTTGATTCATTTTGACTTTATTTTAGTGCATGGAGATAGACATGGGTCTAGTTTTAGTCTTTGGTGTATGAAAATCCAGTTTTTTGCAGCACCATTTATGAAGGTTTTTCTCTGATGAACATGTTTGGTCCCTTTGACAAAGATAAGGTGACTGAGAGTGTTTGTAGTTGTGTCTGCATTTTCTAATCTGCTCCACTGACACTGTGGCCTGTTTTGTTTGTTTCTTTTTTGCCAGTACCATGCTGATTTTATTACAGTAGCTTTGTAGTATAATTTCAGGTCTGGTATTGTGACACCCCCTGTCTTGCCTTTGTTGCCCAGAATTTCTTTTGCTAGTTCTCTTCTGGTTCTAAATGACTTTTAGGAATGTTTTTCTCTAGATGTGTGAGGTGTGCTAATGATATTTTGAGTGGCATTACATCTTATCTGTATAGCAGTTTCAGAGTATGGCCATTTGCACTATGTTGATTCTTCCTATCCAAGAGCAAGGGATATCTTTCCATTTTTTGATATACTCTTTGATTTAGAAGTGTAATTTCTGTTTCTTAGGTAAGATCACTTAATAAGAAACTGCTAAGAGGTTTCCCAATGGGCTCATCAAAATTTGCACCCTACTGGCAATGTGTAAACAACATTATTTACAGCACAAATGTGTGAGTGTTTATGACAATCTCAAAGTATTTAGTTTTTATTATTAAATTTGCATATATAATAAATATCACCATAGGGAATTTGTACTGTCCATGGTGTGTCTTGAGTCCTCTCTTTTCCCCATCTCTCCCCTTCCTTCAACACCTCTTCTCTTCCTTGTGCACAAAGCAATGTTTCCGTATTGTCCTTTTATCTTATTTTTTTCTTTACCCTTTCTTCCTTTCTCCCTCCTCCTCCCTTTCTTACCTTTCGTTTTCAATAATTTCTTCTTATTTCACATCATCTATTATACAATTTGGTTCTAATTTACACTTTCAGTTTCTCACATATGTGAGGCAATGCAATATTCACACCTGTGTCCAATTTACACCACTTAAGGGTGTGGTCTCGAGTTGCATCCATTTACTTCTAGACGTCTCTGGTTTATCCTTCTTTATGACCAAGTAGTCTCCATTGCACTAAAAATATATCTTTTTTTATCCATCCCTTTGTTGATGGGCATTTGGGTTATTTCCAAAATATAGCTATTAGTGGGTTTGTGAATATACATTTTTAACTGTTTGTATAAATGAAAGCCAGCTTACATCACTCCCAGCCTAAGTCTGGGGCAGGTCTTGCTAGAGCAGCGAGGGCAGGTTTGTGCACGGGCTGCAGGTGCCTGGAGAGCACTGTGTTGTTGCTGTGCAGAAGTAGGTGGCTGAGTCTCCAAGCTGAGAAGTCCTGATATGCAAAGAGAGCTCTCTGTCACTCTTCCTGAGCAGCACTTTGAATCTTCCATCTTCCTTTTCATTTGCAACTATGGCTATCAGCAGTTCAAGGCCTTTACCAGGGAGCTGCAGGTACCACGGGAAGTAGGTAAATGTGGTGTCCTCATATGTGCAGTTCAGAATGGAAGTCTCTCCTTCCTGGACTGTCAAATATGGAGGATTCTGTTTCAACTGTTGCTGGTCACTCTTATCCTTCTGTTGGCCGCTCACCCCTGCTCAGAAAGATTTAAAAAAAGTCATTAGGGCCTAAAGTTGTATTTTCCTTTTAATGTTTCTACTTGCATGCTGTTGTCTGTTCTCCAATGTTCTCATTCCCTCAACTTAATACCACACCCCAGGGTTTCTCCTCTACACTCACAGGCCCTCTGAAGGCCGAGAATTAGAACCCATGCTCCCAGAATCTCGTCCATTCCTCCTGCAGCCAGGTCTCAGTGCAAACCCCCTGGTCTTTGCTCTGCCCAGATGGCTGGAGTCTGACTGACTCACACTCACTCTAGTTCTTTCCACAGGCTCCACCCTGTGCAGGTGTTTTCACTTAATTCTCTGTCACAGGAAGCACTTTCCAACTTTGGCCAAGTTTTGTCTTTTGAAATAAGAAATCCACTTTTTACACATGAAGTATTCATTTAAAATTTTTCTCTGTTCATCTCTTTCTATACTTTCTAGTTCCTAGAATATTAAATGTCATTTGTTTTAACAGCTATGTCAGTAAAAATCATCTCATTATACAATAATGAAGGAGAAGGAATCCCATGAAGCCAAAGGATGAACACATATAAAGGCATTTCACTTTTCATATAAATCTTCAAGTTTCTGACACCATACAATTGACAAAATATTACATTAGAATCTAAAGTCGTGGAATATATATGCTTTATCTTTTTTGTTCTCAGGGAACTTCAATTTTCTTAGAGTCTTTTAGGTGTGCTCCTATTTCATGACTCTAAGAAATGATAGAAAACAATTAAGTCAAAGCCATTTTCTTTGCAGTTTTTATAAACTACATCTCAGGTAAATTAAGTACTTCAAAGAATATCCGATGAAAAAATTAAAGTGTCCTGCGACAATCTGTCCTTATTAGGAGCTTCGACCTTCTAATAAGAGGAAGAGAACATTTTGTTGACTTCAGAAGATAAGAGAACTCGGCTGTTCAGAGAAAAAGCATTTTTGGTAACTCTGATCCTGAGTTTGAACAGGTGTTGAATATTTTCTTTATTCTCATGGATGAAAATGAAAATATATAGAATTAATTTGCTATCAGTGTTTATACCATTAGGGAGCTGTGGCAAAAACTGATAAATTCTAAAGCAACCCAAAAAGGAGGAATGGAGAAATTATAAATAACAGAAATTAAAAGGACAAAATGTGGGTTGTTTTTATGCAGCCCAAAATGGAGTTTTGTCTGTGTATTATGCATCATCTCAGCTCCAGGCAGTGAAAAGCATCATCATAATTCAACAGGAGAAAAAATGGTGTGGGTCCCTCAGTCTCTCCAGTCCATTCTGTGGCAGGGTCAGATAGGAAGGATTTTAATAGCTTAAGGTTTTTTTGTGTTTAGCGTATCCTCCCTTATCTGTGGTTATTATGTCCCAAGACCTCAAGTAAATATCTAAACCATAAATAGCATCAAACTGTAGGGCAGACCCAGACCCTTTTCAGAGAGCGGAAAATGCCCCCTCTTTGTGGCTGTGACAGCAAGAGATTTTCCAGCAGCTTCACGGTGTGAAGCTGATGGGCTGCGGTGCTGACAGCTGCCTCAGGCAGATAGCACTGTCCCTCCTAGTGCAGGTGCTGTCCCCACCCAATTCCCCATCAGCCCACAAGTTTAAACTCCTAGCAACAAGCCCAACGTCCAGTCAATCAAGTGTTGACCCTCACAGCGGTGGACACTTACTCCTGCCCCTTCAAACAGGACACCCCAGATTTTGAGTGCCCCACTCTTCAACCAAAGTGGTTTTTCCTGCCTGGCTCCAGTGGATCTGGTAACTCCTGGACCCCAGATCCACTGGATGGAACAAAGCCCAATATATTGTTTTTCCTATGTTCTTTCCTACACTAAAACTTCCTATATACTTTTCTTATACTATAATTTTCATTTTTTTTTACCTAAAGGAAGCAATTCATGATCTCTCTTTACCATATTCACATTACCAGCACCTTTACTGTTGTACTTTGGGAACTTTTTTAAGTAAAATAAGAATTACTTACACACAAACAGTGAGGATAGTCACTCTGAGAATGAGATGTCTATGAAGTGACCAATGATCACGTAGTACACAGCATGCCTACACTATACAAAATGATAATTTATGACCCAGGGCAGGTAGAGAAGAACAGCAGGAGATAATACAGTGCTGCTGTGAACAATTTTAAAACCTTGTGAATTATTTATTTATGAGTTTTCTGCTTAATATTTTCAGACCACCACTTTCTCAATACCTAGAAAGAGACCCTGAGCCTAAGGAGGGGCTGGTGCACATGCCCTGGGCACCCCCACACACCTTACATGGGCAGCATTTGCTCTCA
Organism: Hydrochoerus hydrochaeris; assembly: GCA_004027455.1. Lineage (NCBI taxonomy): Eukaryota > Metazoa > Chordata > Mammalia > Rodentia > Hydrochaeridae > Hydrochoerus > Hydrochoerus hydrochaeris. The sequence continues at coordinate 8,085 of PVLA01018237.1, read as the reverse complement.
CTGGGAAAGGCGAGTCCCCCTCTGCCAGATGAGCCCAGCACTCAGGGACAGAAAGGTGAAATCCATGGGGGACTTGAGTGCCTAGAAAAGGCGACCAGGACAGAGAGATGAGCTCTGTTTCTGGACCGTATTATTGGAGAGATCGGACAGAAAATGTGCTTGAAGTCTGCCTTAACCATGCACGGATTTCCCAGTAAAAAGAGTGTAGAAGAAAATTCCAGCTCAGTTTATCAGCGCGGCTGCAGAGTCCACGGTACACGCGCAAGGTCACTTTGGTCTCAGAAAAGTTACTGTGGCCTTGACCTTGAAGGAGAACCTGGGTCTTCAGAGAACTCTTCCCTTCCAAAGTCGGGTTTCAGCCCTCGGAGCCTAGACATTATTTAGGGGGATGGGAGGACACAGACATGAGCAGACACCTGATATAAAATAAGCTGAGCAGAGGAGGGAGGAGGATTTCCAGCTCTGGCCCAGTGAGAGAGACCTCACCCTGGTCTGAGTCAGCATCGCCCCTTGCGGCTGTGGGGGATTTGGCAGCCTCCGGGGAACAATTCCCCGGGACTTCATTTTTATTAATGTATTTGATTTTACTTTTTCAATATTGTATTGTTTACATTTGTGAAACATAATAAATATATTGGTTGTGGAGTGTTTGTGTGTATAGACATCACATGTTGGTCCACTTTGCTTCTTCGTTTCTTCCATATTCAGACCCCCCTTTCCATCTCCACAAGTCTGTCTGGCCCTGTCCTAACATCTATCTTTTATTTTGCTCTTTAAATTATTTATAGTTTGGGTTTCTCATATAACAAAACCCATGCTATGTACAATGTGTGTCTGGTTCCTTTCACTTAGCATTATGGATTCAAGGTTCATCAATTTTCCTGCAAATGACTCAAATTTACACTTTATCTCTGCATAGTACCTGCTGTATACACATGGCTGAGTAGTACTCTGCTGTGCTAAATGTATGAAATATATATATTCTTTATCCATTGCTGTGATTATGGGCATAGTCATGGTCTATGTTGGTGGCCTGGAAGCCTCATGCATTTACATTGGACGTTTGTGATTGGTTCATTGTCTGGCGCTTGGATTGCTGGTGTCACTGCTACACCCACCTAGGGGTGGAACCAGCATATGATGTAATGGCTGGAAGAAGCGTGTCTCTCTCTCTTGCTGGTTTCTGCCTTGCTGTTTGCAGCTGCCATGAATTGGGGACCCGCCATGCCACTCTGTCTTGGAGCCAACTGAGTATGGACTGAAACCTCTCCTTTCACAACTTTGGGCATCAGTATTTTGTCTCAGCGACAAATAAAAAGTAACTAAGACAGGCGGACAAACTTCTGTTCATCAAACCCTGCGTCACTGAGGTAAGTGGTGGTTGCATTTTCTTCTTATTCCAGTGATCACTTTAGATGAGAGCAGATCACCCTGTTGAGGTCTGTTAGAAATGTTTGCTTTGCCCTCACTGTGGTGTTTCCCAGTGACATCTGGAAGAGCTGGTGAGGGTGTCAGCTGTGTCAAGAAGAAGTAGGGTTACCCGGGAAGTGAAATGGGCATCTCACGTGCCCTGTGGGCACTGACTTCAGAGGCGAGTGCTGGGCCTCAGGCTGAGCTACCGCCTGACCCCTGTGTCCAGACCTCCCTAACCCAGGTCAGGTCGGGGTGAGACCTCCACGCTGAAATGCACGCACCTTACACAGCTCTAAGTCACACAGCTGGGACCCTGCAGAGCCATCTTTGTTTTTTTATTCAGTTTTTTTTTTTTACCTTTGTACATAATTGTTATGTAGTGATATATTTACTGTGGGTTTTGTTTGCATTTTTGCATTGAATGTGATGTAAAACATGTATCAGCAAACTTTGTCAAGAGAGGATCAAGTAGTAAATAGCAAATTCTGAGCTTGGACAGCCATTCATTCTCTATTGCCACTTCTCATTTCTGCCACTGAAGCATGTGACACATCCTTGATTATCAAGTGGCACTGCTTTAATTGAACTGCATAAAACAGATATTTGACTGCATCTGGCTCATGGGCCGTGTTTTGTTGGACCCTGAGGAAGAGCAGCTTTTCATGTTTGTAAATTTTCTTTTTGAAAACTATGCGTAAATATCTTGTTCATTTTAAAATTCAATCTTTTATTGATTTTTAAGAGCTCATATATATATATATATGTCTTTTTTCTCATATATATGGTTTTTATATTATTAAATATTTTTAAGATCTCTGTTCCAAAAAGCACAAAATTTTGCTTATAGAAATTGAAGAAAGTTTAATAAATGGAAATATGTTATGTTCATGAATGAAAAGATTCAATAGTTTTTAATTTCATAAATTCTTACATAAATTCAATGAGCTATCAATTAAAACTGTAATTCTTCATATGAATTGAAGAAACAACTCCATAGCTATATGGAAAGTAAGACAGGTTCAAATAATCCAAACTGAGCAACATTGGAGAATTCAACCTTCAAACTTATTGTAAAGTACAGTTCTCAAAGAGTTTAATATTTGTGAACATAAGAGATATAAGTAGGTATTGTATCCAAGTATAAAAATATGTATTACAAAAATAGATGCAGATATACATACATGTTCAATTAATTTTTAAGAAATATGCAAGACAGTCCAGTGGGATCAATAAAGGTGTTTCCAAGAAATGGTGAGGGTCACCACGATAAGCCTCTTGGCAACGCCGCATGAGGTAACTCCGGGTTACTGTAAATCACTGCTCCATTGTTTTGCAACCTGGGAGTAATAAATAAAGATTTCTGAGAAAAGAGTCTTTGTTGTTTCTTCCAAAAATCTCATTAATCGGTTCATTTTGAAAAATTCATACACATACATATAATCATCTTAATTCCTCCTTTACCCATTGCCTCCCTTTCCTCACAAGTTTTACATTTTGGGAAGCTCTAACATATATTATCTTTTGTACTTGTATCCATATCCCTTATTACTGGCCCTCACACTTCTTCCTATTATTTCTTTTCTCCTGACTAATAAAAATAAATTCTCTTCTACTTTCTTGTTTTTTTTTTAAGATTCTACATATTAGAATATTTGACACTGGTCTTTCTGTATCTATCTTGTTTCATTCAAAATGAAGGGGATTCCTAGTCCAGAAGATGGCAGACCGATAAGTCACAAGGTACAGAACCTCTCTGAGAAAAACAACTCAGATGCTAGAATTTACCACCATGGAGAAGACTGGATGAAAGGAGAGGGATTCTCATGACCCAGGAAGAAACTAAGGAACAGGAAAAAGAGAAGAAAAAAACAAAGAAAAGAAAAACGTGGACCAAAGGCTGGAGCCAGATGCGCTCTCACTGGAGCTGGTCCCATGCTGTGCTGGGCTCCTTGGAATAATATGACTCAAAGTTGTGCTGAGGTCACAGTCACAGTGAAATCAAGGGTTGGTGAGCCTGAGGCCCTTGAAGGGAGGACGTGTCACAATGGAGAATGGAACTGACGCAGAGAGCTGCATTAACCTGTGGTGAGTGCTCAGAATTTGGCCCTCCCATGGGCCTGGTGACAGACTGGATGACATATTAGAGTTGGGCAGGAAGGGCCTGAACCTGGAACTGCAGTGGCATCAGTCAGCCACTATGCCCCAAAGCGGACTGGTGGGATCTGCTTGGGCTGGGTCATGACCCTGGTTGGGACCCAATAGCCAAGGATGACTGTACCAAACCTGCTACATCCACATGGCACAGACTAATGTGGTGAGGGCACTCACTGGCTGACTGGCTCAGAGGGGAGGGGCCAGCCCACTTCACCCCTATGTGCCCCTCACAGGTCAGCAGCAAACTGGAGAGGGCAGCAATCCCCTAGCAGCATGCTTCAGAAAAACCATAAGCAATACAGAAAGGGCCTGAGACCTACACCATACACCTGTCTGAAAGAAACCAGAAACATAACAAGAGAAAGAAATGAGAAAAAGCCTACAGCTGCCAACCCAGGGAATATGGGTCTAGGAGAGGTAAATACAGAAGAGATCAAGGGCAGAAAACATGCAACACTGGACACGGCATCAGCTGACATAAAGAAATATCTTTGTGAAATCATAGATGAACTTAAAACTGAAATTCTAATTCATGTGAAGCAAGATATAAGAAGATTAATAAAAGAAATGCTAAGCACCTCTCAAGAAGACATAGATGGAAGAATGGAGGAACACAGAAAAGGAAAGAAACCTTCAATGAAGAATATAAAAGAATCTAGAAAATATGAAACAGATTCAAAGAGATTACCAGGAAATTAAAATCTCCACTGAAAGCTGGCAAAATTGCTCAACAGAAACTAATGTTAGACTATCGAACCTTGAAGACAGGTTTACAACATGTGATCATGAAAGGAAAGATCTCTTAAAAATGACAAGGAATCAGGAAGTAACAATACAAAGGCTAGAAGATGTCAAGAGTATCTATAAGTTAAGAATAAAAAATGTGAGTGAAGAAGCAGGGGTACACACAAATGAAATATAAAAGCTATTCACAGAAATAAAGAAAATTTCCCAAGCATAGGAAAAGGAAATGATATTCAGATATATGAGGCATAAAGAACTCCAGCCAGCTACAACCAAAACAGAGCTACACCCAGACATATAATAATCAAGATCCCAGAAATCGATCATAAGAACAGAATATTAAAAACTGTCAGAGAAAAGAAGCAGATCACCTATAAAGGAAAACCCATCAAAATTACAACAGACTTCTTGACACAAACCATAAAATCAAGAAGAGCTTGGAGTGAAGTACTCTAAGCCCTGAAAGAAAATGACCTCCAACCCAGATTAATGTACCCTGAAAAACTGTCTCTGAAAATTAATGCAGAAACAAAATGCTTCCATGACGAAGAGGAACTGGGGGAGTTGTGACTATTCATCCAACCCTACCAAAAATTCTAGAGAGAGAAAAAAATCACCAGCATTCCAGGAACAGTAGCAAAGAGGCCTCAATAAATGGGGCAGACAGTGGAATGAAGGAGAAAGGTAGACAACCAACAACAGAAAAATAACATATCAGAGATGAGGCAGAGAAGATTGGCTATAATCTCAAACACAGATGCCTTGATACACTAACAAAAAGAAACACAGGCAGAGTAGATCAGCAGACAGGGTCCATCCAGATGCTCTGAATAGAAAATATAATCAACCTGAAAGAGGGTTTATGAACCAAAAGTCAAAGGTGAGAAAAGAATGCTCTATTTGACAGGGAACCAGAGAGAAATAGGGACAGCTCATCCAGCAGCTGCAGATAGGTTGGAACCCCACTTTTATGCAGTGGAGAACTACTCAGCTCTAAAGAAGGAAAACCTTGATGCTTTTGTAGGTAAATGAATACAACTCAAGATCAAGCTCAGGGGTAAAAATTTTCAGAACCACTGAAATTTATGTCTTCTTTCAGTATGTGTGTGTTTGTGTGTGTGTGTTCCTGTTCTATTTGTTTTTCTCTATTTTGTCTGGAATGGCCTGAAACTTCTGGGATTAAGTGATGCTGCTGCATCAGCCTCCTCAGTACTGAAATTTTTAAGTTCATAAATAAAGAATTGTTCTCCTGGAATTTTTTGGCATTGATGTGATGTGCAGGGATTGTTTTGTAAGGTAATGAGGATCCATTTTGTATTCTGGGGACTCAGGGAAATCACGAAACTACTGAGGCTGATATTCATGTCAATATCAATTTTTAAGTGCATCACATATCTGTCACATATAAAAGTAGAGAACATTATGTAGCAGGCAGCTTTGCACCCAGGAATAAAGCAACAAATGGGTGTTTAATTCTACAATGTTCTTTTCAGACCTCTCTCTCTCTGTACTTCTCCTTTTCTCAAGCATTACAGATACAGATAATGGCCGGGGATATAGCTCAGTGGCATAGCACCTGTCTGGCAAATGCAAGGTTGTGAGTACGATCCCTGATACAAAAAAAAAAAAGATACAGTAGTTTGTTGTAGTCAAAGGTTGTCAGGAGAACAACTAGAATGGAGTTTATAATATTGTTTTATGATAGTCACATAGAGTTAACACAAGAAAATGCAGGAAATCTATCCACATCACTAAAGACATACAATATTTAGCCAAGGGCCTGAATTCCACAGCAATGTCCCACATGAGTCCAGATGAAGACCCAGAGCCCACAACAATGTCTCCCACGAGTCCAGCTGGAGGTCTAGTGCCCACAAGAAGGACTCACGCAAGTCTCTTTTACGGATCCATGCTGGGAAGGCCAAATGTCAAGGGAGGAATCCAGAAAGTCTATGCCAGCAGGGTCAAGGAGCTGTGCTGACAGGTTGGATGTTGTACACTGGGGCCAGAAGTCACACTCACAGTAAAGTCCAGGACTGTCCTGAAAAGCACCACAGCCATCCTCAGTGACACAGAGGCCCCAAGCTCCTCCGAGGATAAGCACAGTCGAGTACATGCCAGGAAGCCAGTGTGATGAGTTCATCCTGCAGACCTGCTTGTCTTCCCCTCCAGAGCCAGGAAGCAATGCTCGATGTGAGGACCAGAGAACCAGCAGATCAAACAGCAACATGTAGGAGAACCAGCAGCACCTCAATGCCACAACACACTAACACATTCACACATAGCTTCTCCTTTTCCACGTCTCTAGTTATGGGGCAAATTTCCTCAGGTGGAACATCTACGCTCAGCACCATGCTGATGTAATCCAGCAGGTGTTAAGTTGACCACCAGTTTTTAATGCATAACATAGTTGCTACTGTTCTTACAGACATGGAGCACAAAACAGTATAGAGTGGTTTTGTTTTGGTCTGGTTTTTGTTGTTGTTGTTGTTGCTATGGGTTGAACTCATGACCTTGCACTTGCCAGGCAGGCACTGTGCCACTGAGCTAAATCCCTGGCCCTAAATAATATATTTATGTATATTTTGAGATTCATTACGTATCATTACAAGATTTTTTTACATTGAACATTACATTTTGAAGGAGAAAATACAGCATTGTGGAATCATTTATTTCCTTGAAATGCTCCACACTTTTATAGTATGAACACACTGCTTTTCTATCCACTACCGATTATTTTTATTATTTTAAAATAATACAGTATACTGGAAAATGCCTCCCTGTTCCCATACATAAATATATGTGCTGGTTTTTTAAAAGAGACTCATGAGACTCAGGATGACCTTGAACTCACCATGTGGCCCAGGCTGGCCTTGAACTCATGGCAATGTTCCCATCTCAGTCTCCTGAGTGCTGGAATTACAGGTCGGCACCACTGTATTTAGCTTGAAAGTTTAAAATGCAGATATCAGGAATTGATGGGGCTGCAATTTTAGATCTATGTTTTTAATGATTTTAGGTAAACTGTTCTCCTAAATGATTCTATAAGTTGTTCACTGTGTTCTTATTTTTATTCACCTTGGAAAGCAGACAGGCTCTTCTCCCTATGTTACTGTAAATGCATGTTACCAGAGTTTGATTCTAACTGAGAGAAATAATAGCAATGGTGTTTTACCCCAATTTTCTGTGACAACTGTTAAAAAGTTGATGTTGAACATGTTCTTTAATTATTTTTATTTCCTCTTTGAAATGCCTTTGGATTCTTATATGTTTTTAATATTTTTTTCTATATAACGAATTCTTCTCTAATCTTAACTCCTGATATTTTATTTCCTATGTGGTTTACAAATACATCTTATTTTTTTTTACTTTTTAAAATTTTTATTTAAAGAGAAGAAAAAAAGCAAAACAGAAAAAGGGTAGAAACAATACAGAATTCTAAAAGAAAGAAAGAAAAATGAAAAAAGAGAAAAAACTCCACTAAGAAATCACTAGTTTATAAAGTACATATTTTCATCTTGTATGTAGTTGTTCAAGTTACAAAGTTAAAGGATACATAGTAGACATTGAAACAGTGAGACTGCAAACAGTTCTGCTCAAAGATCCAACAAAGATTAAGCAATATGGTCATCTATTTTACATACTCAAACATACATGCAGTTATATCCCTTAGAGCACTTTCTTTTTTTTAAATTTTTTAAAAAATTTTATTTAAAGAGAAAAAAAGCAAAAGAAAAAGGGTAGCAAAAATACAGAACTCTAAAAGAAAAAAAA
>PVLA01018236.1:0-15042 GCA_004027455.1 Hydrochoerus hydrochaeris | reverse complement strand
AGTTTGTCTGATAGAGTAGCACAGGTCAGAATACAGGATTTACTTCAGCTGTGTTGCCCTCCATTTTCCTTGCTGACATCCAGTTTTGACCACTGAGGAAGATTTGGATCTTTGTTTCAACCTGATTAGTCAACACTTGGTTCCTGGGACTCTAACTCTTGTTTTGTGACATGCTTGTAGAAGTTATTCTTTTTTTAAATTTTTATTTAAAGAGAAAAAAAGCAAAACATAAAAAAGGGTAGCAACAATAAAGAATTCCAAAGGAATAGAAGAAAGAAAAAACACTAAGAAATCACAACATGATAAATTACATACTGTCATCTTGGAAACATTTGCTCAAGTTACACAATTAAAGCATACAAAGTAGACAGTCAAACAGTGAGACTGCAAACAGTTCTGAACAATGATGTAACAAAAACTTAGTAATATGGTCATCTATTTTACATACTTAAACATATGTGCAGTTATAATCATTTAGAGCACTTTATTTCCTCTCTTTTTTACAACAGCAATTACACATTGTGGATTTTATTAGTCCTACATTTCTTATTACTTTTTACACTAGAGACAGAATGTGATATTTAAAAATATGATTCTTATTTATTTCAATTATGAGGATAGTCTCCAGTTGTCTCCATTTTCCTATGAAGGACTAAAGATCATCCTTTTTTATAGCTGAGTAACATTACATTGTATAAACATACCACATCTTTTTCATTCACTCTGAGGGTGATGGGCATCTTGGTTATTTCCAAGATTTAACTATTACAAATTGTGCTGCTATGAACATGGGTGGACATATATAACTGTGACATGAAATTTTCAGTTTTTCTGGGGAAATACCCAAGAGGGGAATAGCTGGATTGAGTGGAACTTCCATTCCTAGTCTTCTGAGGAATCTTCATATTAATGTTCATAGTGGTTGCACCAGTCTACACTCCTTCCAACAGTAGAGCAGTGTTCCTTTTTTCCCACAGCCTTGACAACATTTGTTATCCATTGATTTCTTGATGGCAGAGTGAGATAAAATCTCAATGTTGTTTTAATTTCAATTCTCGAATGACCAGTAATGTTGAACATTTCATCATGTATTGATTTGCAATGTGTAAATCTTCCCCTGAGAACTGTGTGTTCCTCTCAGATGCCCATTTTTAAAAAGGGTCTTTGAATTTGGGGGGCTTAATGTGTTTCAATTCTTTATATGTTCTGGGTATGTCCTTTGTCTGAAGAGTTGCTGGCTAAACTTCTTTCCCATTCTGTGGTTTTCTTTTCACTCTGTTGGTGATTTCTTTTGAAGTGCAGAAACTTTTCAATAATATGAGATCCCACTTATTGATTACTTGAAGTGGTTCCATGCAGTTTTTGTTTGTTCATGAATTCTCTGCCTACCCATGTCTCCAAGACTTCTAGCTACCTTGTCTTCCAGTAGATCTAGTGTTTCTGTTTTAACATTTAGGTATTTGATCCATTTAGACTTTAGTTTGGTTTATGGTGATGTTCATGGGTCTAGTTTCAGTCTTCATCATGTGGAAAGCCAATTTTTCCAAAATCATTTTTTAAAGAGGTTATCCTTCTTTCAGTGAATATGTTTAGCTCCTTTGTCAACTATAAGGTGGCTGAGTGCCTTTGTAGTTGTGCTTGCATCTTCTAATCTGTTCCATTGATCCTGAAGTCTATTTCTTTGCCAGTACCATGGTGATTTTATCACTGTGGCTTTGTAGTAGCATTTCAAGTCAGGAATTGAGATGCCTCCTGCCTTGCCTTTGTTGCCCAGAAGTGCCTTTGCTATTCTAGGTTTCTTCTGTTTCCAAATGAATTTCAGGAGTGTTTTCTCTAGATCTGTGAGGTATGTCAATGGTATTTTGATTGGGGTTGTATTAAATACGTATAACGGTTTTGGGAGTGTGGCCATTTTCACAATGTTTGTTCTTCCTAGCCAAGAGCAAGGAATATCCTTCCATTTTCTAATATCCTCTTCAATCTCCTTTCCTAGCATAGTATAATTTTCACCATATAGGTCTTTTACATCCTTATGTATGTTGATTCCTAAGTATTTTTTTAAATGTTATTGTGAACGGCAATGTTTCCATAATTTCTCTCTGGTGAGTTTCTTGTTTGTGTACATGATTGTTATTGATTTTTGAGTGTTGACTTTGGATCAAGCTACACTGCTGAATTTATTGCCTCTAGTAGTCTTTTAATGGAGTTTTTTGGGTCTACTATATAAAGTATCATGTCATCTGCAAAGAGTGATAATTTAACTTCTTCCTTTCCTATCTTTATTCCCTTATTTCTCTCTCTTGTCTGATTGCATTGGCTAGTGTTTCCAGAACTATATTGTATAGGAGTGGTGATAGTGGACATCTGTGTCTTATTCCTGATTTTAGTGTGAAATCTTTCAGTTTTTGTCCATTTAGTATAAGGTTGGCTGTTGGTTTGTCATACATGGCCTCATAAGGTTGAGGTAGATACCATGCATTCCAAGTTTCTGAAGTGTTTTTATCATGAACATGTGTTGGACTTTATCTAAAGCTTTTTCTTCATCTATTGAGATGACCATGTGATTTTTGTTTTGGCTCTGTTGATTTGGTGCATTACATTTATTGATGTGCCTTATGTTAAACCATCACTGCATTCCTGGAATGAAACTTACTTGGTCAATATGTGTAATCTTCTTGATGGTTTGCTGCATTCTATTTGCCAGTATTTTGTTGAGAATCTTTGCATCAATGATCATTAGTGAGATTGGTCTATAATTCTCCTTTTTGTTTCGGTCTATTTCTGGTTTTTGTATCAGAGTTTTACTTGCATCCAGGTCAGATTTAGGGAGGATTGTTTTCTTTTCAATTTCATTCAAGAGTTTTAGAAATATTGGCATCATATCTTCCCTAAATTTCTTGTAGAATTCAGCTGTGAATCCATCAGGACCTGGGCTTATTTTGTTGGTAAGTTTTTAATTACATTTTCAATTTCAATAGATGACATTGGGTTGTTCAAAATTGCTAGATCTTCTTGGTTGAGCTTTGGTAGTTCATATATATCTAGACCTCTGTCCATTTCCTCTATGTTTTCCACTCTATGTGAGTAGAGATTTTCAAAGTAGGTATTCATGATCTTTTGAATTTCCATGGGATCTGTAGTAATTTCCCTCTTTCCAGCCCTTATTGCTTCAGTTTGGGGTTTTTCTTTCTTTTTCTTAATAAGGTTAGCTAGAGATTTGTCAATTTTGTTTATTATCTCATTAAACCAGCTTTTTGATTCATTAATTCTCTGTGTTTTTTTAGATTCAATTGCATTGATTTCTTCTCTAGTCTTTAAAATTAACCCTCTTCTATGAGCTTTGGGTTAAACTTGCTCTTCTTTTTCTAGAAGCTTGACATGGAGCATTAGGTTGTTTATTTTTGCTCATCCTGTTTTCTTGATATGACAATTTATTGCTATATATTTCCTTCTTAAGACTGCTTTCATTGGATCCCACAGATTACAGGATGTTGTTTCCACATTTTCATTGAATTCTAGGTATTGCTTTATTTCTTCTTTAATTTGATCTGTAGCCCACTGCTTGTTCTGAAGGTTCTTATTTAATTTCCTTGTATTTATGCAGGTTTTGCAATTTCTTTTTCCATTAATTTCCAATTTTAGTGCACTATGGTCAGATATTATGCATGGGATAATTTCAATACTTTTGCATTTACGTAAGAATATTTTATGGGATAATATATGGTCTATTTTAGAGAATGTCCCATGCATGGCTGTGAAGAATGTGTATTCTGATGTGGTTGGGTGGAACACAGTTTTAACATCTACTAAGTCCAATTGCTCACAGGTATGATTCAGTTCTATTATTTCTTTGCTGACTTTCTGTCTAGTTGATCACTCTCTTTGTGACAATGGGCTGTTAAGGTCCCCTGTTATAATCATGTTCTTATTTATTTGGTTTTTCATGTCAATTACTATCTGTCTTACATAGTTGGGTGATCCTGTGTTTGGTGCATATGTATTTATAATTGTTAGTTCTTCCTCTTGAATTTTTCCACTTATGAGTATGTAGTGACCTTCTTTATCTCTTTTAATAATTTTAGGTTTGAAGTTCACATTGTCTGCAAATAGAATAATTATCCCTGCTTTTTTCTGGGTTTTTGTTGCATAGAATCCTGTTTTCCATCCTTTGACTTTTATTCTATGAGTTTCCTTTTGGGTCAGATGTGTTTCTTGTATAGTGTATAGTGGGATCCTGATTGTTGATCCATTTTGTCATCCTATTTCTTTTTATAAGTGAATTGAATCTGTTTACATTTATGGATATAACTGATATGTACTGGCTTGACTTTATCAAGTTTTGTTCCATGCGTTTGCTTTCTGCTTTTTCCCCTTGTTTATTTGCTTGTCCTACCTGGTGGTTTCTTTCTGTTTTTGTTCTGGAGATTGTGGTCATTTTTATCTTATCTATTATATCTTTCAATACATTTTCTAGGGTTCATTTTGTGGACATGAATTTCTTCAGTTGTTCCATGTCATGGAAGTATTTTGCTGCTCCATTAAATTTGAAAGACATTTGTTCTGGGTACATCAGTCTGGGTTGAAAGTTGTTTTCTTTCAGAGCTTGAAATACCTCACTCCAAGCTCATCTTTACTTGAGGGTTTGTGCTGAAAAGTCTGCTGTGATTTCTAATTGGCTTTCCTTGATAGGTGAGTTGTCTTTTCTCTAACAGGTTTTAGCAACCTGTTTTTATGCTTTATGTCTGAGATCTTAATTATTATGTGTCTATGTGTATATTTATGTTGGTTGTGACTGTTTGGCATTTTCTATGCCTCACTTATCTGCATAGCAGATTTTTTCCCCATGTTTGGGAAATTTTCTGCCATATCTTCTGTGAATATTTTTTAGTTATGTCATTTGCATTGACTCCTGCATTTTCACTAATGCCTGTTAATCTTATATTTCTGCTCTTGGGATTGTCTTGAAGCTTCTGGATTGTCATTTCATGCTGCTTTCTTATTTTTAAAAGTTCTTTCATTTAATGATCACTAATTGCAATCCTGTCCTCAAGGTCCGAAATCCTATCCTCAGATTCATTTAAATGGTTTGGCACGCTTTGAATAGAATTTTTTGTTTGTTTGTTTCTTGGGTGTCTTTTTGAGTTTGTTTCATAAATTCTGCTTGTTTTCTATATTGTTCATTCAAGATTTCAATCATTTTCCCATGCTCCTGTAATTTTTTCTCTATTTCTGCTTACCTGTGTTTAACAACTACTTTACTAATGTTGTTATTTCTATGGGAGCATACTTCTAATTTGATTTCCTCTATAGCCTCATGGAATGGTGTTTGTATTTCACTCATTATCTTTTCAGAGATTTCTGGGTTACTTTTGAAGTCATCTATTTCAAAGTCTGCTTGTAGTTTCTCCTGGTGGCCTAAATGTTTGAGATTGTATTTTGCTTTTTTGTTTTGCTATTTTCCCCTTTCGAGTTAGTTTTTTTTTCCTTCAGTCTTGCTAGTGTCAGCTGTTGGCAGCATGTATCTTGGGGTCCCAATGTAAGTTTGATGTTTGTCCAATTGGTGGGTCCCACAATGAAAAGGTGGGCCAGTCACCTGACTTCCTGCTGCAGGGCCTATTGGGTGATCCTATATCCTTCCTGGGCTGAAAAGCCTAGTAGAATTGATGTAGGTCAACTTTTAGTTCCTGCTGTTGCTTTATCTTCAGTGAATTCCAGGTCATCAAATCTCATAGTGTTTGTGTTCGCTGAGGCCATACTGTTTCCCTATTGTGTGCCTGTGTGTCTCATAAGACCTTTTGATTTTCTTCAAGTTGAGGGAGTCCTTCTTGGCAGACTCCTCCCTCTCCCTGATGTTTTCTGTGTGTAGGAGGGGGTCACCCACACCCTTTTAAGACTTACCAAGGTCTTACAGTTTGTTGGAGGGAGCTTTACTACTAGACCTATTTATCCACTGTATACCTCTATTTTAGGGGCATACTCACCACACTGACTGGAACCTGTTGGGATCTTCTGTTTTGGTGAGGCAGCCACTGAATCTCCCTAAAGCTAGCACAGTTCATACATCATAGTCAAAGGTTCTAGGAAAAAGGATGAGAGCTTAAGTTCCACAGCATTATTAGTTCCAGGAGGTAAAGAGTGTTCCCAAGGGGCCAGAAGATGTCCTGGGTCTGTGTGTTCCCTGGGCATGGGCCAAGGTGCCAGGGCAGCATGGCGCTCCTCAAGTGCCCGCTGGAGTCGTGCCTATTTCCAGGTTTTCAGTGATGTTCCTAAGCTTCCTCAGTTCACTGGGAATCACCTGGCCCACTTTTGGCTCTTGGGGCAGACTACTGGCAACTGCTTGCCACTTGGAGTTCACAGGGTGTGGCCCAGTTAGGCCCACCAATCCCTGTCCTGCATCCTAGGGTGGTTTCAGATGCAGGGCATGGTCTTACTGCCTGGGAGAAGAGTTCCAAGTTTTTCATGTTCACTGGGATTCCATTGGAGCAGGCAGTCAGGGTCTGGGGATGGATTCTGGGCCCTACTTGCTGCTTGGAGTTCGCTGGGCATCAACAGTTATTCTTAAAGTAAGTTCACAACAAATACAGAACCACGGCAGAGGAGACTTTGTTTTCACCAAACTTGGAATTTAGGGAAACCTGGCAAGGGAGCAGCCAGTCATCATAAAGCATACAGGTGCATCCATCTGTTGACAGTAAGAAAAAATGTGATAAACCACATACTTCAAACAGTGGTGCATAGCATGTAAATAGAACAGAAAAAGAAATTCTGGACACAGAGCCACCTAGAAGCAGAACTGAAGATATGACAAAGTTGGTATTGCAATTAAGACAATGCCCTAATGTAATTTTTTATGGTGCCTCCTATCAGCTTGTGTGTGTGTGTGTGTGTGAGAGAGAGAGAGAGAGAGAGAGAGAGAGAGAGAGGTATCAGTGAAGAAGTGACCTCAGAATCCACTTCCCTGTCTGGATTTCATTATCTGTTTCATGCTATCTCAGTGGTTCTGCCTTCCTGAGACTCTGGGGGTAGTCCAAGAATCATGGATACAGTAGAATCACAGGCCACTCCCAGAGTATCAGACATGATCCTGGAGGACATTCAAAATGCATCCCCAGTAACACCAGTAACACTCTGGCCTGCTTAATCAGTAGAAAAATAGGGAGGTACAGAAATGATGTGGACCTATCCAGTGGGTATGATGTCCACATGAGCAACCCCAAGAAGAAGGAATCATTTACAGAAAGTCATGTGATCTACATGCTTAGGTCTAATAGTTTGTATAAAAAATTCAGAATAACTAATCTTTCCCATATTTCAATAATTAACTATAATAAATATATATTTTACTTGGGTAGATTTGAAGTGTGTTTTTGGACAGGCTTTTTAGATTATACTCAAAGGGGAATTCTGATCTTAATATTCATTGTAGGAGCTTGAAGTCAGGGGATATTGTGAGACTGAGCTGCATATGTCACCTCTTCCACTGCTAATGTGAGAAATAAGTTTGCACGTGCTCATCTTCTACAAAGTACATGATGATTCAATCGCTAAGCCTGCCCTGCCTAGCCATTGTTGAGAGGCATCTGGTGTGTTCCCCCCTAAAATCCATCTGTTAACCCTGATGAAAAGACGCTGTGGAAGAGCGGGCCATGGGAGGGTTGGGGGTTACAACTAATCTTTTGACATTCCCAACAGTCAACAGAGACCTCTACATGTGATGGCTCTGCTCCATGTGATCAAAAAGGGCAATGACAAACTCTCTTGTCTCACTTTAAGGAAAAATAGTCAGGTCAAAGCCTATTGAGAAAATTCCTTGACCAGAGTTAAACCAGCCATAGGCCAAGAAGACACTGAGATGGCTCCCTTTCAAAACCTTCAGCCCAGGGTCAGAGATATGGCTCAGTGGCACATCACCTGTCTGGCAAGCACATGGTGCTGAGTTCAAATCCTAGTACAAAATAAATAAATAAATAAATAAATAAGCTCAGTCCCTAAAGTCATGGGCAAAGAAAGCCAGACAGTCACTCAGAGACAAGGAAAATGGTAATTGTGACACAAACTTGGCATTGAGAAATGAGAGGTTAAGCAGACAGGAGGAATGAGGGAGCCAAGGAACAGAAGCAGTGGGACATGCACAAGGCTTAGTGATGAATAAGATGGAATGGACAGGAGGGTCAGAGGGAAGAATGGCACCTGAACACTCCCAGGACCAGGACTCCTGATGGGTCATGTACCATCAACACTTGACTTTGATGAGAGAGAAGAAATCACTGAATGTAAAGAGGCAACAGGAGAGCACGAAGACAAAACCAAGGAGCAGAGATACAAAGAACTAGGCTCCTACACCCCATAGCCACTGAAGCACAGTATATATTTGTCATGTAGTAGGTGACACAGCATGCAGAAGAAATTACACAATGATGGCACTGAGAGGATTAGAAAGCCACTCTGAGGAAAAGCTGAGGTTATAAAGTATGAGGAGCAGGACTTGGATAAAGGAACCCAGAGTAGTGCTGCAGGCAGTTCCAGTAGGTCTTTCTAGGCTCAAACTTGGCTGAGTCATCATAGCAGTTAGTGGCACCTCTTTCAGCTCCAGTCATGAGTTTCCCAATCTGTGGGACAGTGACTGGTGTCTTCATTCTCCAGGCTTTAGAAATTTACTCACTGTTGTGCTAAATAAAGCATAGCCACCTCTTGTGTGCCCACTGTGAAGGTTGGAGCCTTGAGCACAAAAGAACATGTCCTGTGCCTTATAAAAAATGGTTTCTCTTAATGCTTCCCTGTGCTTCCAGTAGTTGTTTTGGGTCCCTGTGGAAGTCATCATCTAAAAGAAGTCTCACAGCTGGGGGGAATCACACAGGAGGCCACCTTTGTGAGCAATAAAAGGGCCCCTCAGTCCCCACCTCCCATTAATTCTGCAGCATGGCTAATGTGGACACATGTTCTCAGAGAGTAACAGCATTCTATCAGCCCATTCAAGTGTGACTCTGCCACAGCCACTGTTGCTAGATTTCCTCCCTGGACTCATGGGGTCACATCAGCACCCAGCCCAGAGCAGTTGTGTGGGTGATTAAGGTTCCTGTACCTTTTTAGCAAGCAAACCTATGATTCTTTCTGCTTTCTAAAGAAACCCAGTAGAGCCACACTTGGAGGATCCTGCTTCAGACATATGGTATTTCAGAGGCTCTTTGAAGGTGATGTCTTTATATTTGTTTCTCATTCATTGGAGCATCACTCTGTTCCCCCAAATAGCATGAGGACTCGAAGGGAAGTAAGTTGCAGTCATAATACAAACATTTCTCCTCAGCTAGGATAAAAATGGCATTAAAATATTGACCTTCCACCATGAGTCTGTAGGGCTCCAGAGTACTGATATAGCAATTTCCATTAACATGCTGAGACTGCAGGGCAGATATGCTGATATTAGATGCCCTCTGCTTATTTTTGGATACATACCCTAAATCATAGCAAATAAGCCAACAATCCTGAGCCGTTGGTCAAACTATGTCCTATGGTTCAATTATGTCCTCTCCTAATTTTTAAAAAATAGTTCTTTGAGAGATAATTGATATAATGTGCAATTCATCCATTCGGAGAATTCAATGAAATGGTTTTTAATGTATTTTCAGCTCCATGCTACCCTCACTGCAAGAAATTTTGTGCTATTTTTCTGCTTAAAAAAAACCTTTACCTACAATTCATCATTCCCTTTTCCTAAAGAATTTTAATACATCTACTTTACTGTAACATGGCATTGTCACTTAGTGTCTTGTCATGCAGACCTGCTTTGGCACCACAGTCACAAAGGCAAATACTTAAGGCAAGAACTATATTGTTCCAAAATGCACGTGTCCTCAGTGTACCCCACGGCAACCTAGCTTCCCTTGTATGTGCCTCTCTTCTCAAACATTCTCTGACAGCCAGTTTTGGGTGTGGGTTCAGAGAATCAGATGGCAGTAGTTACATGGAGAATGTTAGTTCTTTCCCTGAAACTCATGTGAATCACAGGTTTACCCTAAAGCACACACAGTCTGTGCCCATACTTCTCTCTCATAATCCATGTCAAGTATGGAATCATTCATCCTGTATCCACTAGATCAAGTAGGCAGGCTTCTTGGAATCCCAGGATACCAGACACAGCAGCAAAGTTGGCTCACAGGAGACAGAGCTCTGTGCACACTTCGATTCAGAGGGAAGAATAGACTGTCAAGTGCTGGCCAGAGAGGAGCGAGCCCTGATGGTGGTGAGCATATGCACAGTATTTGACAGGGTCAACCCTTAGTCAGTGTTTATGCATGCGCAGGCAGGTATGCTTTGGTAATGCTGTGTAAATAACCCCAATGAGGGGCATGGGGCTTCACTCCTTTGCAATGTACTTCAGGTCTGCACATTCTGTGTTTCTGAGTCTGGACCTCACTACCAGGAATAGGATTCTGACTATATCAGGCTCATTTAGAAGTTACAAGATATCAGTCTAAACAGGGTGAAGGAGAAATATGAAATTACTAATGTACAGAAGCTAAAAATCCAGTTCATGTCTAGTTAGAGCCCTCTGTGGGCTCCTTTTGCACTAGACCTACATCCATGTTTTGTGTGTGTGTGTGTGTGTGTGTGTGTGTGTGTTTGTGTGTGTGTGTGTGCATGTCTAAAGGTAGATGAAAAACTACCAACATGCAAGCCTTGGTTATTACTCAGGCTAATGGGTTAGCAACTGAGCCAATAAAGTACATTCAGCACTTGTGCACAGAAACACAGGGAAAAGACCCTTGGCTTTGCAGGAGGAATACAGCATTCATGTCAATTCTTGTCGCTAATATTATGACCTTGTAGGATTCTTTGTCTAGGTTTTTGTAGAGAAGAACTAAGGAAATCTTTTTACTTTATTTAAGAAAAAGAATTATTGATAAAGATATATTAAACCTACGTTTAAAAAGTGTATATCCTACTCACAGCATTATTGTTCTGAAAACATTCTAGTATTTCACTCTCACAGAATGAAAGGGCACTGTTCAGAACACAGACTCCTCATTTGTAAATTGAACATAACCCCAGTGATTTTAAAAGAAAGTACATGAAGAGTACACTTCTGGGAAGATGGTGATGTGGTTAGCAGTAGAGACTTTCTCCAAGATTTGGTGTCCAGATACTGGCATATAGTAACATGAGGATGATAAGCAGTATGGAAGTAGGTCTCTGGGACCCACGATGGACCTGAAGCAAGAGTTGGAGCCCTCAGGGGGGGTGAAGAGAGAGATTTCAATGAAAAATAAGGTAGCAGGCAGCACATTGTCCCTCAGCCTGTACTCACTGCATGGGAGGGTCAGCTGGAAACTGTAGATGCACGGTGACTACTAGTGACCCCAGAGGCTTACATGGAGAAATGCAACAGTGGAGTGGAGCAGGAGATACAGCAGACTGCAGTGGCTGCTGGGTTATTTGGGTTCAAACATCCCCTATAAGAGGTCAATTACCAGGTAGCCATCTTGGAGAGGGGCCAATGAGCTCAGGGCTCAGATAAGCTGTGGGCTATCTCCACCTAGTAACTACCAGTGTCAGAGTGAGGTTGCCAAGTTCAAACTGGCAGGAGGTCCAGAAGCCAGGTTCAAGTTAGCAGAAGGTACACAGTGTAGTTTAGGCTGAATAAATCAGGTTCAAACTCAGAGCCAGAAGCTAGCCAGAACTTCTGTGAACTAAAAGTGCAGGCTGTCTGGAATTATCTGATACCATGCCTTAGAGCTGTGACTGATGTGCTGGCATTGATAATTTGAAACTGGACTCTGTCTGCCAAGTTGTCTATCAGTGACAGCAGAGACTCACTTTGAAGTGGACTTTTTTCTTTTTTTCTCTTCCTTTGTCTTTCCTTCATTTTTTCTTGTTTTTTTTTTTTTTTTGCTAATTGATGTTGTTGTTTCTTTGATGCAAATGGGCATAGTTTCTAGTTCTTTTGTTATTGTTCTATTTTGCTCTTTGTTTTATATCTTCTTTCTCTCTTTTCCTCCTGTCTGCTTCCCTAGATTCCCAAAGTTTTGATAATCTTCGTTTATCCTGAAGCCTTAATTCTAAATTCTCTTTCTTCCTCTTCTCCTTCATCTTCTCCTCTCCTCCTCCTTCTTCTTCTTCTTCTTATTCACCTTCACCTTCACCTCCTTCTTCTATATCTCTATTTCCCACCAACTCCTTTTACATTTTCTTCATTGAGGGTAAAAGCTTCTCATCAAGGACTTCCTTAATGTACATGATTTTCTGGTTCATGTTACATTTTGTCATAAATCTATAAGTATACTTCATATGGTTAAAGGAGGCAAATTAATAGTTACCACAGTTTGTGATTTTCTAAGCTGTGTTTTGTGGTAGCATTATTGCTAATTGTACTACTATAGCCAACATGACATAATTGTTCTAATCAGTTTTTCTTCCTGGTATGCAAAGACTGAGGATACATAAGGGTCCTAATGCTATAGGACAGTGTCAAAGAACCAGAGACTGGGTCAAGTAGGAAGCAAGCTCTCATCCCTAATAAACTGAAGAGGCAAGACTTTGAAAAAGACTCAAAACCCCAAGTCCAGCTATATCTGAAAGAAATCTTTGAGAAGTAGTCATTTCTGAGGGATTCTAAATACTAGCAATAAAGCTATTTACCATAATCAATTTATGAGCACAAACACATAAATTAAAGCACAAAAACAGAAAGTGAGAATATACATAAATAAGATGCAACCCCAGACTTCCAGCTCACCAAACGCAAACCCAGGGGACAGTGAGGTGGGACCACTCAAAAGCCACCCACTTGGACTCTCTGGAGTAGTAACAACAGAAGTAACACAGCAGATTAATGAGACTCTAGAAAAAGTTTAAATTAGAAATAATCCCTCAGATAACTAGATAGATGCTGATCATAATGAAAGACATGCTTTGTGACTCCAGGACAGATACAGATAAAGAAAAACAGGAGGTTAAGAACATAATGGAAACCATAAAAGCCCAACATAGGAGAGAAATGGAATACATGAAACAGGTTCAAACATATACCCATATTAAAAATTCCACTGAGGAGACAGGATGTGAGGGAGGAGGAGGATACAGAGGAGGAAGAGGAGGAGGAACAAGAGGAGGAGTGGGGGTGACTGAGTATCTCTTGCACTCTCACACACGAATGCTGCCAGGATTGCCAGCTGGCTCACGACGTGCTGCATACCTTTCTGCTCCTCTTGACCCCATACATTGTTCTCCTAGACTCTAGGGTCCTCAGAAATTGGGCTGGAGAAATCTGGCTTTGGCTGAGTGGTCAGTTTTGGGGCCAGGCCCCCTACCCTGAGCTCAATTCCCTCACGGCACTGGAGTGTGTGGATTATCTCATTCTGGCCAAGAGTTGGGAGCAGGTACTGGCTCCCTACCTCCCGTCACCTCCTGGCATGCTAGCCCATGGCAGCCCCTCAGTATGAGGTGGTGCTGGTGGGTCAAGGCCGTGGCGCAGCCACTGTGGTGGCTGCTCACACAGTGCTGAGGGAGCTCCAAGGTGTGGTGCAATGGATTCGCTTTTTCCTCGGGCACCTGGGCCTCCAAGCTTATTCTCCAACCAACAGGATGTGGCTGTGATACAAAGACCTTCAAAAAAGAAATTAAAAGAATTATATATAAAATGAACTCTTTATACTTGTCACCAAAAATCCAGAATTTGGGGGAGAAGGAAAAGATGGCAGATTGGTAGACAACAGGATACAGAGCCTCCCCTGAGAGAGACAACGCATGCCTTAATAAAATGCCCTGGAGAGTTCCTGACAGAAGGAGATAGATCCTCTTGACCTAGGAAGAAACTAAAGGCAAAAGAGCTGGTCAAACACGCAGTCCCGGGGTACTTTGCAGAAGCTCAGATTAGCGGCCGCAGCACTCTCCAGCCACCTGAATTCGCACTACCACCACAATTGGACCGTGCAGCCCGAGCTTGCACAGCCACAACCCACTGCGACTGACCAGAGCAGCCCAAAAATGCTGGAGCCCCCAAAACCACGCTGCTGTGACTAACCAGTCATGCTAAAGAACAAGGTTGGTGAGCCCAACAGAGAACGGAGCCAGCAAGGGACCTCCATTAAACCATGGTGTGTGCTGGCAATAAGACCCTCCCCCATGGGAAAGGTGTGACCAAATGGACGACATGTTGCAATCGGGCAGGAGGAACCTGAACTAGGAATGACAGTGACTTTAGTTGTTTGCTCCCTCCCCAGAGCAGATTGGTGGGATCTGCTTGGCCTGGGTTATGCCCCTGGCTGGGAACCAATAAGCCATCCCAAACCAATTCCTGATAAATAACACACACTAACCCAGTGACAGCCCCAGAAAGTTGACTGGCCTGGTGTGAAGGGGCCAGCATACGCACCTCAATGACCAAAAGCAAACAGGAGAGGACAGAAATCTCTCAGCAGCATGCTTCAGAAGAACCATAACCAAGAAAGAAAGGGGCTGGGACCGCCACTATACACCTATATTTAAGAAACCAAAAACATGATAAGGGAAAGAAACAACAAGAAAAAGCCCCTAGCCCAAAACCCTGAAAACACTGATCCAGGAGAGGGAAATACAAAAGAGACTGAGGGCAGCAAACATACAACATCAGACACGGCTGCAATGGACATTAAGAGATAACTTCAGGAACACACCTGAAATATTAAATCAGGTAAAGCAAGATATAAGTAGATTAATAAAAGAAATGCTAAGCACCTCTCAAGAAGACACAGATGGAATAAGGGAGGAACACAAAAAAAGGAGAGAAATGTTCGATAAAGAATACAAAGAAAATTTAATATAGATGAAGCAGATTCAAAGAGATTACCAGGAAATTAAAAACTCCATTGAAAGCTGGCAAAACTACTTAAAAGGAACTAAGGATAGACTATCAAAACTTGAATACAAGTTTGCAATGTGTGATCATGAAAGGAACGATCTCTTAAAAACAACAAGGAAACAGGCAGTAACAATACAAAGGCTAGAAGACAACAAGAGAATCTATAATTTAAGAATAAGAAATGTGAGTGGGATGCAGGAATAAAA
>PVLA01018235.1:0-15049 GCA_004027455.1 Hydrochoerus hydrochaeris | reverse complement strand
ACATTTATTATACACCAGCTGCTGTATATGGATGCCTCCAGTTCTCTTTTATCCATTTGAACATGCCCAAGTGTGTTTTATATTGTAATCCTCATTAAAGTTGAGAAATATGATCACCAGGACAGTTGTATAATTAACCACAGTTGACAGAGTTTTTAATAGACCCATGAATTGCACTAAACTTGACCCATGACTTTATTTACTGAACCATAATTTAAAATTCCTTCTGAAAATTGAAAAATGTGACTTTCAAATCTCACCAAATATCAATTCCTTTAACCTTCTAATGATGGCCATCGCCTATTCTCTGTGGAGGAAAGTCCACTAGAGATTGCAAAACACACAGTGTTTGTATCTGACTCTTTTGTTTAACAGAGGAAAAGGCTGAAGGTGGCTCAGGTGAAAAATGAACCAGTACATCTCAAGTGCTGCCTCCATTATAGTCTCAGAAAAAAATAAACAAATGAAGACACCAACATTCTTTCTTGACTTCAACTGGAATTTAAGGAAATTTCCTTGAGAGATCAGAGTGCTATAGAATTGTTTCTCAGTTCACCAAAGAGCTTAAGCATTTTCCAACAACATCATTTTCCAAAACAAATGAAATTTTGGGTGCTTTTTTACTTGCTTAAATGTTTAAAAAATGTTTGCATCTCTAAACAAATAGAAGTTTTTTTTTCTTTTTTTTAAATTTTTCCTTACTTACCTTATCCTGGATTTCTACTTGAAGATTACTTCTTCTCCCATAACATTCAGAGGTAGGTCAATATATGTACTGGGGTGGAATAATAGTGTCTTTTTGCAGAACTCAGCAAAGAGCTAATGCATTTATTTAAGAAATGTTGACTTCTATGTTGAAAAAATCTGGAAAAATGTAGTTTATGGGGCTAAAATTGTAAGGAGTTTTCATTCAAAAATATGCTTGCAAAAATTATCCACAGAGGTATAGATTAATAGAAATGTTAATGTTTTCTCTTGAAATTTATCTTCAGATCTATGACATTAAAGTTAATAGCATAATATCTAAATAATAAATATTTTTTTCTTTCATTCAATCTGAAAGATGATACAGTGGATATGTTTACTGTAAAGTAACATAGCATTGAGACTGATGATCAGTCAACAGGAAAAGTGGACTTAGTTTCTCAAACACCAATATACAGTGAAAGTTTTGCCTATAAATTACTGTACAGTTATGACTGTGGTCTCATGTGGCAGAGGCCAAAGCAGGAGCACCTTCCACTTCCTGCTTTTTCCTCAGCCCTAGTTGCAACTCCCCTTCCTGTTTGCACTCACAGAGAATTCCAATCAGTTCCTCCCATGCCATCAATATCGGCCCCGTGCACCACTTCAGTCAGAGGAATTTATAACTCTCTGCCTCACTGTATCTGGTCGAAGGAAACAGCACAGCCTCCATGAGTTGTGTGCTCCTTGCCTGGTCCTCAACACAGTAAAAGCATTCATTTTGTACTTGTGCTTCTCTGTTGTGCCAGAATATTATAACATACAGATCTCACTTAAGGAAATTTCCTTAAGTGAAATCACTTGTTGTCTAATGAGTTTTTAAATGCTGAACACTACCTTTTAAAAATCTACTCACACCCCAAAGAAAATGAAAAATTTCAGTCATTTGTGAGAAGAGTTCAGGGTCAAAAGGACTTTCAGTCCTATACTTTATGGAATTAAGAGAAAAATCAAATTTTCTTTCTTTTTAGATACATGGGATTTGAATGCAGGGCATTTGCACTGAACTAAATACTGGCCCTTTTACCTTTTTTTTTATTCTGAGAGAAGTTAATTAAAATATTACACATGTGCCTTAACACAGGATAATTACCTGAAACAGACCACACTCCAGGTATGTGTGATATATTTAAGAGGCCAATGAGATGATTGTTTTTCATGCTCAAATCAGAAAATAGAGACAGTATCACAGGTAAGTACCAGTTAAAGGTGAAGGGAAAGAGATCTACCCTTCAGGAATTAGTTCAATATTCCACACTTTCCCATTCTTTTAAAATCACATAACCATTTCTTAAATTAAACACTGATTTAAATTTTTCAGAATAAGATGGTCTCAGTTTCAGGGAAACTTACCGTGTTTTTTTATGTTTCTTCATTTTTTCAGCTTGTAGCAAAATCGTTATCAAGTGAAACATTAAGATAAACACTGATATCTAATAGATCAAGTCCTCCACTTCCACTCTGATGCTTCTTTGATTAGCAAAGCTCCTGTTCAAACACATCCATATAAATTTTAGAATTGGTTTATCAGTTTCTGTGAAGATGGATTTAGTTTCATGGGAGAAGTACTGGGGATATTCGTGAATCATAAAATGCTAAAAGGAGTACCCTTAAGAAGATGATGAGGTGATATGGCACACTTCTTGAGATTCCCATTTCTTCTGTCTCAGTGCAAGTATTGTACTTGGTTTCCTTTTAATGGTGCTAATGTCTTCTTTGGCACCAACTTTACAGACACTTCTTTCCTAGAAATATTTTAAAATTTTAAATCTTTCAGCTCTGTTTTTGTTCTTGACTCTGGCTATAAATCTGCTTGCAAGCTGCAAGAAATTCCCATGTTACATCCTTAATGCATTCCTGCCTTATAAATGTCCTTCTCTGAATTAATCTATTATCACTCAACTCAGCCTCTCACCATATCTAAGCACATAGACAAATCATAGTTGTCTTTCCCAAGAAGGTAAAATGAATGCCCAATAGTGTCACTCCCAACAGAGAATGTGCTCCTATCTGACACCTGTCTGCCTCAGTCCCCACACCCCACTCCTCCCTGCTAGCCTGATATGGAACAGGTTCTTTAGTTATCACAAGAAACACAAATATGTTTTTAAATTCTATGTCTTAAAGTTGTTATAAAAGTTAAATAATTCAGTATGTGAAAAACATAAGAAAATATGTCTGTATTAATGTGAATTTTGATTAGTAGTACTGGATTTCCAATTAAAATATTAGTTACAATGTAGTTGAAATGTTAATTACAATGGTTTATTTATCCCAAGTTCCACCATGTAACAGTTTCAAAACATGAAGTTCCTTCCTGCATATCTGAAATTATATGAATACTGAGGATTAGAGGAATGTTTTCATCATTATCATAATGTAGGTGAAACAGCTCCAAATATCTTTAAAAAATATAAAAATTGGGCAACCTACTTCTGTCTCTCAGACAGAAGATTTCTTTCTCTCAATAAATACATTGTACTCTTAACCTTCGTTTTTCCTAAAATTCATTCTTCGATTTTAGAGAACAGGAACTTGGTTCAGGCATATAGTAAGTCAGGAGTTTCATTCCCCTATATCATTTGGAGGTCTTCCACCAAGATCATTAGACAGAGACTTAAGGTTGTACAGCCACCCAAGATGAAACTGTCTGGTGCCTACTGAAGGCCTTTAGATAGACACTCTGTAGAATGTTTCTGACTGCTGATCAACAACTATGACCCTTTTCAGGCTGAAGAAGCCAGATCAGTTATCTCCTATTTCTCCCTCATGGCAGTTCAGGATACTTCTTCAGAGTGGGTAATGTTACAGGCTGCTGAGCTAGTTATAAAAACTATAGGCAGTCATACAGGTCTAGGCCCTAGAAGAAGCTGGCACAGAGGAACAGATGTCTGACAAACTAGTAGGAGATACACAACTTTTGCTGTGGACCAGATCTCAAAACAAATGCACCCACACCCTTAAGTATAATCCTTAGGGATTAAATCTGGAAAATTTTGAGAAGCCAAGAGTCACCAACCCAATCCCCTACAGGAAGAGACACTGATCTCTAAGAATGCCTGATTTCTATGTGACTTGCATCCCCCATTCATTCCCAACTTAATCAATTTTATCTGAGCTATTAATCTTATTGGTTAAACTTACCAAGTTCCTGGTTATCCCCAATTTTAGACCTGCCTCACCTCATGGTTTTAATCTATAACAATCCCAAGAAAATACAGAATTTTTGGTAACCCATTCAGGACACCTTCTGTGTCTCTCAGACAGAAGTTTTCTTTCTCTCAAGGAATATATTTTACTCTTAAAAAATAAGTAAGTATAAAAAATAAAATGAAAAACTCATAACATCTGGATTGTATGAGGCTCATGATGTCAAAAAATAGAAATAGGGCCTGGGGATTAGCTCAGTGGTGTACGTGCCTGCTTGGCAAAAGCAAGGTCATGAATTCAATACCTGGGACCAACATAAAATAAAATAAAATAAAATAAAATAAAATAAAATAAAATAGGTCCTTGGTTATGAAAAAAGTTGGGATACAGAGACATGAAAATAAGAGGAGTGAGAGCAGTTGGAAGGAGAGAAATACCAAATTTTACTGCAAATGAGGGCAGTGTTTTCACAGGCAAATAAGAACACCAGTATAGAAATTCCATTAAGCCATACTCCAGAGTCTCAGTAGGAAAGTTTGTGGAAATACACTGTCCTGAATGCCATTATAAAATTAGGATATGTTATCCTTGGCAAAGTTCCCTCTTGTTCCACTTTTTCTCTCCTTTTCCTCTTTTATATCACTTTAATGGGGCTACTGGGCATGTCAATAACAAAAAGATTTATAAATATAATATAATTATTACTCTGCTTAAAAATTTGTTGGTTGAGATTCATCACAACTTTGAAAGCTCCCTAGTTCATGCAGTCACCTGGCTCCACTTGTCCTTCTAAGACTTGTGCTGATCCCTGCTCCAGCCACTCCTAAAAATCACTGTCCATCATAACACACACATAGCCTCATTCCACTCATGCTTTGTATCTCACAGAGTCAGATGAAAATTTTTCAGCTGTAACCTCTTCCCTGCACTTCTGTTCTGGCCAGAATGCCTCCCTCAAATGCCCTCTTTTCAGATGATTACTCCCTGATTATCCCAATGCCTAACTTCCTTGCTAATCTCTGTCCACTAACATTAATGTGCATATACTGAATTGTGCACTCTTTAAGTATATCTTTCTCTCAGTTCTGCATCAACATCTTTCATCTATAGGATTTCACTCCATCTTCTAAGGCAAGTTAGTGTTCAAGTTTATACACATAAGGCTAAATATGTAAATAGAGCTAAAATTAGGCAATCAGAGGGAAATCCAGGACTTGAATGCAAGACTTCATACTCCATGGAAAATTCTATCACTCTACCCCACACCACCATGTGAAGCAACCCACTACAATTCTCCAGATGTAAACAACATGAATATACACACAAGGAGGAAAAATCCAACACCTTCACTCATGTTCTGATTATGGAGTACCAAGTGAATGTGATCTTCAGGGAAGGTCAAAGATATCAGCATTTCATACATATGTTTGAAAAATAATAGTAAGAAACTTATAGAAAGTGTAGCAAGAAATGGAGGGAGTCAAAGTGAGACAAGAAAACCAACATCACTTTGAGCATCAGTAAGAGAAAGGAGGGTAATCTGGGAAGAGATAAGGACTGCTCCCACAGTATGGGATGAGCAAAGGTTCATGTTAACAAAGAAATGGTTTAGAAAGAAGAATCAGGCACAGGACACAGAGCAAAGTGCTGGTCAGTGTTGCTTAGGCAGGAGGCTCAAGGCACACCAAAGAAGGTGAGCCAGGCAGTGTGTGGGGCAGGCCCAAGACAGAGACAAACTTCTGTGTCCTTTAGGAGCTTCTCTGCCCTTCAGGAAAGTCTCACAGTGATGGGCATGCACAGGGAGAGACAGGGAGAGACAGCTTCTGTGCTGAGTCTCAGCACAGAACCCTGCCCACTGCTGTCAGGTATGGGAAATTTGAGAGCTTCCCCTGGGCTAGAAAACACTTTAGTTTATCCATGTTATGTTGTTTAGTAAGATCAGGGAACATATTGGAACATTTAAGGTGTAATGAGGTACAGCTCAGGAGCAGAGAGCTTGCCTGTCTTGCTCCAGGGTCTAGGTTTGGTCCCCAGAACCAAAAGGTACATAAGGAGGGAAGGATAAAGGGGGTAATGTGAAAAAGAATCTACAAATTCATAATGAGCTTCAAAAAAGAAAAGTGGTGACTGTTCTTTAACAGAATAATAGCAACTAAGCAGTCAAGAAGGAATGCTAGAGTTGGGAATTGTTATCTTACAGCCACCAGTGTAATAATGAATTCAGACAAGGCTTATGGCAGATATACAGTTGCAGAATATAAAGTCAGTCAAATCTTCACCAAATTTAAGTTATTAACCACATGTTATTTCTCAATAACTCATTTTACCAAAGAGAAAAATCACTGTAGCATGAGAAGCTCTAATGACAGCACCCTCTTCAAGTGAACAAACTCAGTATCATGAGCCAGCTAGGGTCATTAGGGAGGAAGGATGGATCTCCCCAAGATGCTTAACCCACACTGACTTAGGAGGAGAGCAGACAGCTCACAGGGCAAGTGTCTTATCCCCACAGGAAAGCACAGAGGACCCTCAGTGTCACATGGAGCATGAATACTGTCTGTCCTGATGCCAACCAGGACCCCACAGGATTCATAGGCCTCAAACTCAGGTCTCACCTTAGCAGCTGTGAATAAGGAGTTCAGACTGGGCTCCAATTTGCAAGCCTCCTGAAATCCTCTGTAAATCTAATCCTAATCCTAAATGCATAAGATGGAGATACTTTTCCATGTTACATAGATGTGATAGCAAATGTATGTAATCCCAGCACTAGAGAGGCTGAGGTGGGAGAATCACTGCTGGCTTGAGGAGAGCCTGGGTTACAAAGTGAGTACAAGTCTAGCTTAAACTGAATAGTGAAACCCTAGCTTAAAAATAAAGAAAAAATAATATACAGAGATTCTTTATACCTGAATTCAACAATTTGACTTATAAAAATGAATTTAAAACACTATATTTGGTATGAAATTGGTTAGATGCAGAAATTCAGAAAAAGAGGTCCTAAAGAGAAACTCATACTAAGCAATCCAGCTATTTAGGTCCCAAATTGGAACCCATCTTTATAAAAAAACAGGCAAGGGCTCTGACAAAGGAAAACAGGGTAGCAGAAGATCAGCATGGAAGAGTCTGTGTACAGTGGAAAAGGTCCTCAGAAGCCCAAAGGGCACACAGAAAACACTGCTCAAGGACACAAGGAAGCAATAGACCAGGAAGAGACAGGGTGCCTGGCCCTTCACATAAGCCTGGGCTGAGACAGTGACCCTATTTTGCTGCTGGAGAGAATGAAAGAACCAACCCAGTGGACAGAGTGAAGTATCAGGGGCATAATAAGGGATGTGTGGCTACAGTTTCAAGAACCCATGAACCACTTACCTGAAGCAGGGAATACTGCAGTTATTGCTCATCCTGTTGGACAATATTCTTCTTCTTATGAGCCAGGACAGGCTAGGCCTGCATTCCTCTCAGTTCTCACTGAGAAGATCCATATCCTGGTGAGTACAGTTGCTTTGTCTGTGTCTCCTTGGCTGAAGAACCAGGCAGGGCTCCTGGATGCTGTTGCACAGTGCCTTCTGGAATACAGTCTGTCCCATGCTGTGGGCCCATCATTGGTTTATGTTTTTTCCCAGTACTGGGTATTGTTCCCAGCACCTTCATTCAAATTGAGGGACATTCCCAGACCTTCTTTTATTTGAGGCAAGTATTCACTAAATTGCCTGTGGGGAGTGACTGAAGTTGGGGATTGATCACACAGGCAGGGCTAAAGCAAGGTCAGCCCTCTGGATAATGAGAGCCCAAGGTGAGCCATGTAAACAAGCTGTTCCAGGTCCACAGTGTAAGGTGCCAGGCCAGCCAGGAAAATAAGTTGCTAAGCAGAGGGACTGAAATTAACATCAACATTCCAAGTGTATAAATAAGTGTGCTGTGGCAGTTTATCAGTTCTTTTCCTCCCAGCTGGAGAGAGGATTCCACCTGACTTAAGCTTTCTGTCCTTTGCTGTATTAATCCATCCTCTTGCCAACTTTCCCATAGGAAGGATGGAGAAGGGCATTAATAGCACTGAGGTGTAAAGCATGGAGCAAACAGGTTGTCAAAAACCACAGATGTGTATAGAAATTATTGTTGCATTATTGATTTTTGTGCACTTGGATTATGAGTGTCTTAATGGTCATAAGTTTTTTGGGATGACCACAAGGATTTGGCTTGGAGGACTATTTTAAAATCAAGTCCTGAACACTAAAAAGATGGTGGAAAAATAGCCACCGTGATAAACTTAACTAAGCCACAAATGACAATTTCCACCTTCTCGGTTCAGAGAAATTTTACTGCATCACAGGTTGTAATTTCCAGCCTTCAAAAATAAGAGTCATGCTTTTGCTTTAATTGCTCAACCAATTGGCCTTTAAAATTTAAATGAATGATGTAAAGTGGCTTTATGAACACATACATTTGGGCAAGGCTGGCTGAGATGATTCAGTTTGTGCGGGCATTGACCTCTCATACATACGAAGGGCAACCTTGGCAATAGCTATAACTGAGGCTATTGTGTACAGTCTAGAAGAAAGAAAAATCAGACAACAACAACAAAAGCTAGATTTCTTGATTCAGCTGTGGATTTGAGGGGCACGTTGCCTGAGATTGCTCTGCTGCACTTGTAAGGGCAGCAAAGCCATTATTCTGTCCCTTCAATAAAACTTTAGAGTATCTGTACAAAGTGTCGATGAGGGTACTGTTGGAAAAAGAACTTAAATCCAAAACTGATGAGGAAGGTCACCCTATTTCAGAAAATTTCCAGTGGGGTCTGCCACATCCCTGACAAATAATAGGGGTGCTGTCGCTTGAATATCTTCCCTGGGATGACACAGCCTTGCTTGGTATAGCAGGTTCCTGATGGTTGTTGGGTAGGGTAGTCCTGATTTATGGCTTGCTGATCTTTGTTTAAAAAATACTCAGCCATGCTGGGTCTGGGAGAAGTAATGAGAATTCAATATGCCCTTCCTGTGAACCAGCCAGCATGTGGGCTAGGAAACAAGAACAACTCTTTTCCCCACCATAAGCAACTGGCTGATCTGGGGGACAGGTTGAATTGATAGCGACTTAGGTACCAAAACAACTTAATGCTTATGTTGTTTGATGGACCTTTCTGGCCTACACCTGGTAGTCTGAGCATCTATTAAAACAATAATATGCAATATATAGCAAATTTTCTTCTGTCTTCTTTTTGAAATCCAATATTATTCTCACTGTTTTGTTTTGTCCCATTTTACTGTTTTATTTTATTAAATGTTCTGTTTTGATTGGCTTTATTCTGTTCCATGTTGTTTGATTTTATTATGTGTGATGTTTAAGCAAAGTCAATTGAGAAAAATTCACAGATTTCTAGAATGTGAATTATCAAAGTGGAATCAAGAAGATATAAATATAACTTGATACCAGTTAAGTAAATCAAAAACATAATAAAACCTTCAAAAACAAAAAAAAGAAAAACCCAAGTACTGATGGATTCATAGCTATATTCTACAATAAATTTAAAGAAGATTTAACACCAACACTGCTCAAATTCTTTTTTTTTTCTGGTACCAGGGATCAAACTCATGACCTCACACATTATGGGAAGACATTTATGCTGCTGAGCTAATTCTCCAGCTCTGTCAAAAACTTTAATGAAATTGAAAGGGAGGAAATTCTCCCTATCTATTTTCCAGAAGCAAGTATTACTTTGATATCAAAACCAGAGAAAGATCCAACCAAAAAGAAAACCACAAACAGATCTCCCTAATGAACATAGATGCATAAATCCTTGCTAACATACTCGAAAACATTATACAGCAAATAATCAAAATGCTTACATACATGGCCTAGTGGATTCATCCTAGAAGTGCTGGCATGTTTTACATACAAAAATCAATAAACATAATACACCACATGAACAGAACCAAAGACAAAAATCACTTGATAAACTCAATAGATGCATAAAAACCCTTCTGATCATTGATGGTAAAATCATAGACAATACTGGAATAGATGGTATCTACCTCAAACTGATAAAAGCAAACTATCACAAAACAATAGTCAACATCATACTAAACAGACCAAGTCTGAAAGCTCTCACTCTAAAATCAGGAACAAGACAAGGATCTCCACTATAACCACTCCTATTCAATATAGTTCTGAAAACATTAGCCAAGTCAATTAGACAAGAAAGAGAAAAAAAAGTGATAAAGATAGGAATGAAACTTACATTATCATTATTTACTTGTGATAATAGTCTGCATAGATGACTCCAAACAATCCAGCAAAAGACCACTACAGTTAATAAGCAAATTCAGTTTCAGAGCTAGATAAAAAGTCAATACTCAAAAATCAATAGCTTTCCTCTACACAGCAAGAAACTCACTGAGAGAGAAATTAGGAAAACAAAATCCTTCTCAATACTATCTAAAAAAATGAAATACTCAGGAATCAGTCTAGAAAAGCATGTAAAAGACCTATCTATTGAAAATTACAGTATTCTGACAAAGGATATTGAAAAAAGATATCAGAAAATGGAGAGCTATCCCTTGCTTTTGGATAGGAAGCAATGACATTGTCAAACTGGTAATTCTCCCAAAATTCTTATACATAATGCAATCCCAACCAAAATACCATTATCATCCCTCACATTTCTAGAGGAAGAAGTCCTGAAATGTATTTAGAAACAGAAAGCACCTAGAATAGCAATGATTATCATGGGTAACAAAGGCAAGGCAGGAGGCATTACAATCCCTTATTTACAAAGCTACCTTGATAAGATTAGCATGCTGCTAGCAAAATAAAACAGACCTGAGGGTCAATGGAACAGATTAGAAGATGCAGACACATAACTGACAAAGGGTTTAACTATGTTCATTGGAAGAAAGATAGCCTCTTTAAGAAATAGCTTTCCACATGCTGAAGACTAAAACTGACTAATGTCTATCACTGTACATTACATTAAAGTCAAAATGGATCAAATATCTAAATATATTAAAACAGAAACACTACATCTATTGGATAAAAGGTAAATACAAATCTTGAAGAAATAAAAGTAGGCAGAAAGTTCATGAGCAAAAATCAAATTACATGGGAAGTACTTCAAAGAATCAACAACTGAGATCTCATCTTATTATAAAGTTACACATCAAAAGAAATCACCAACAGAGTGACAAGACAACAAACAGAATAGGAAAAACATGTAACAATTGTCCCTCAGATAAGCGACATATATCCAGAACATATAAAGAATTGAAAAAACTCAGACACCCCAAATAAAAAGAATCAGTTCAAAAATGAGCTTTTGAGATGAATATACACTACTCAGATGAAGAAAAACAAATGAATATATTCAAAAATGTTCAACATCACTTGTCATTGAGAAATGTGAATCAAAATAACAATTAGATCACAAGTCACTACAGAAAGAAAAGTTGTCATAAAGAAATCAAAAAATAACAAATCGTACCAGGGCTATGGGAAAAAAGGTACACTTCTCCACTCTTGGTGGGAGTGTAGAGTGGTACAACCACTGTGGAAATCAGTGTGGAGATTGCTCAGAAAACTAGGGTTGGAAGTTCCATGAGACCTAGCTATTCCCCTTCTGGGTATTTTCTCAGAAGAATTAAAATCATACCACAGTTACATATGCACTTCCATGTTTATAACTGCACAGTATGCAATAGCTAAATCTTGGAAAAACTCAAATGCCCATAAACCAAGGAATGGATTTAAAAATATGGTATTTTTGTACAATGAAGTACTAAACAGCAATAAAGAAAAATAAACTTGTAGCTTTCAATGGTAAATGGATGCAACCTGAGACCATACTCATAAGTGAAGGAAATCAGACTCACATATGTAAACATTGTATTGTCCCAAGTGCAAAAAACTGAACAAATCCAATACAATCCAAAATTTAGAGTAGATATTGTGAAAATGAAAAGGGAAGAAACTTCTCAAAAGAAAAGAACAATTGTGCTGAGGCAAAGAAAAGAAAGAAAAATACACACATATATATGATGGATAATTATACTACTAATACCTGTTAGCTCTTCCAAAAGAACAGTTTGTACTTTCATTATCTGATCATTTTTCATGACAAAATCTTGTACTCTGAGCAATTATTTTGAAGATTATAATCTTCAACAATATATTAATAATTGTTAAACTTCCATCTTATTTTGAAATTCTCTATTATAATTTTTCCTTTTTTGTTTTAAAATACAAAAAAAGAATTTATATTAAAGAAATACTATAATTCAAGATCATAAGTGTTCAGGATACAAACCTGTATGTAGAAGCAGAGAATAACTGAGATAAATGAATATAAAAAATCATCAAGATATACTTGCTTTTACTTTCAAAATGAAGCATGATAGAAATAGAAAATGATGCCAGGAAGCCTGTCAGGTAAACCCTCTGGAAGACATCATTCCAACAGAGAGAAAAGAAAAAGAAAGAAAAGTCCTTAAAGTAGGAAAGTTTCAGGTTATTAAAATATATATGCTAGAACAATAAAAGTATGTCCCAAATGTGGTGAGAAATGGGATATACTACAAAATGTACTGATTTATGTTTTGGAGGTGTGACAGGACCTAATAAGAAGCATGCTTATACTTTGCCTTGTTTTATAAGCTTAACAGATTCCACTAACTATTCTCTGCCCAGTGGGTTAGAGCTACTGGTGTTTATTGGACTCTTCTAAATTTATAGGAAGGATTTATTCCTTACACATTCAAATTAGTGACAACCAGGGCATCTCCTTTATATTAGCTTTCTCATGGAATTTTTCACTTCTGTATTCCTCAAATTGTAGATCAAGGGATTCAGCACTGTTACAATCACAAAGATACAGCAATTGCCTTCCCTATGGGGTGTGTGACCACAGGTTTCATGTATAAGAAAATGCATGACACAAAGAGTCTGACCACATAGGAGGAAATGAGTATGAAGAAGATGGTCACACACATCAGCCCAATTTTGAGAACGTCTGAGAGGCTCAAGTGTGTGTATCCACACAGACAGCAATGGAAATGAGTCACACAGAAAGTGATCAGTGATATTGGCACAACAGAAAGTTATTTAAGACATGAAAGGGATCTATATTGTGGTGTGCATGGAACCCTCCACCCGAGACCCTGCCATGATCAGGAAGCACATCTGAGGACTCATGATGTCTATGTAATACAGCCAATTAAAGATGGCCACATAGAAGTCATAGGACTTTGCAATCAGCAAGATAATTGCCACGCCAACAAAGAAATGCTCTGCAAAGAGCTAGGTAATTCAGCCTCAAGGGACATAAGGGTGTTCTCAGATACAAGGTCCACAGTCAACTTGGAAACACAGACGATAAAGCAGTTGACATCCACAAGGGACAAGTTAATAAGGAAAGCTACATAGATGACTTCAGACACCAACTAGCAATTGCAGTTGTCCCAATGAGTATATTTCCCAATATTGTTTTTACAGAAAAATGAATACCAAACTGAATGGAAGCCTTTTTTTTCAATTTTTTTAATTAGTACTGGGGATTGAACTCACTACCATGCACTTGGAAGACAAGTGCTTATGCCACTGAGTTAAATCCTCAGCCCCTGGTAGACTCTTTATATCAAGGAATCTAGTAGACACCTATTTATTATGGAAGTGAGGTGAGAGGAATGTCAATTCCAAATCATCAGCACTGAGGCAGTTCTGGGTTCAGTTTAAATACAGTTTGCAAGCAGAAAGTACAAGGCATTACATGACTAGTACCATATATATGAATTAAGTCACATATTTGTCAGTTAAACTAACTCAAAGAAGACATTTGATTAAAAGGAATTGTTTAGAATAACATAGGAATATCCTGGAGTTGAGGAGAGAGGGTTCAAGTGGAGCAAGGAGAGTTAAAAAGTATTTAAGAGTGGGTTACTTTGCCCCAACCAAAGTGTTTGAAGCCAGTTAGAAAGCAATATATTTTCTTAATTAAAGTAAATGTAACCTGAGAATAGTCAAATTGACCAAGTGCATTATCAGCAGAAAAGCAGATGGACACAGACATTCAAGGCTGACTGAATTCATCATGGTGTCTGCATGATAGGAAGCATGAATGTAGGCAGATGCTACTATTTGATTTTACCTTGCTACAACTTGTCTATATTTTTTTAATCTATACCTGTGCCTTTACTAATCATATCATTGTGCCTCAACACTGTGAGTATACATAGGCATGAAAACAGAGAAGAGAATATTTTCCTGAGCTCTGGATTCTTTGTAATTCTGGAAAGAATGAATTTGGTCACACTATTGCCATTCTATGTTGAACCAGAACTGACAAAACATATCACACAGCACTTTAAAAATCACAAAAGAAATATGATTTTATTCATGAGCCCAGGTTGTTCCACACATTGTGTCTCAATCACTATTAACCTGCTTTTGTCACCAGTTCTTGATACAGAAACCAAGGTAACAATAGGGTCTTGACACTTATTGATGCCCACAATATCTCCTTCCAGCAGTAAGACTCTTCTTTATGTTATGGTGTTTGATGCCTGTAACAGTTACTAACTTCTGCTTCATCACTGTAGTGTACACAGGCTCCCAGAGCTTTGAAGGTATTGATACCCTTGTGTAAGTTCTTGACTATCAGTAGCTAGAAGTCTACGTATAAAGTGGCACCAGTTTAGCAAAAACATGAGTTAAACCTTGCTTATTCTCTGTCTTGACCTTCCCAATGATTCCATTCTGGTTTGCAAAATAAACTACCTCTATACAAATCTTTCTGTCAGTTTGTGCTTTGGTGAAACTTCAACTTAAGAGGATGACCTTTGTTTTTCAATAGACACACCAGATGACTTGGGAAATAATATACCAATTTATTTTATGTATTTGGACACTTAACATGTGCCACTTGAAGAGCTAGGAGACAGGTCATATCTCAAGGACTTTCATTTATTAAGGATTATAATCTTTTTATCTTTATGTCTACTTTCATAAGTTAAATTGTTAATATTATCATCACAACATGTTGCTGAATCTCATCACATACCTATTGTGTCACAAGCAGTGCAAGATCTTATAAAATATTAGCTTCAATTTTTGGAATATATACTGAGGCAGGTAGAGGTGAAAAAAATGACACCATGTTCCAACAACTAGT
>PVLA01018234.1:0-15054 GCA_004027455.1 Hydrochoerus hydrochaeris | reverse complement strand
TGATAATGGACAAGTTCGAAGTAATAAAGGGTATGTACTCGATAATGTTGGTAACAGAAAAAACAGACAACAGGTGAACAGCGTGGTGAGCTAGCGTCGCCGAAGCTCTCTGAGCTGGAGCTGTCTCTGGGCGCGGTGTCTCGCACAGTGCACTCGTGTCCTCAGGCTCCCAGGGCAGAGCCCCGCAGACCGGCCGGCGGACAGGGTCAGACATTCACCGCCTCCGGGTCCTAGAGGCGCTCAGGGAGCTCAAGCTGGGGCTGATCCGTGCGCAGCCCGAGGGCTCTGAGGAGGATCTTCTGAACCCTCTCCTCCCTCTAGCTGTCTTATGCAGGTAGATGGTCACGTCCACTCTGTGTCACCTGTGAGTGTCCCCCCTCTGATTGTGTCCCTGCCTCTTCACATTGCATTCCTCTTACAAGCCCAGCCGTATTGCAGGAGCAACTGAGCTCACTCCAGCCTTAACTAGCACATCTGGGGCAACTGGATTCCAAATAAGATCACATTCGAATGTTCTAGAAAGTCAGCATAGTAACTTGGGGCACAAAATGTGACTAGCTTATGGTTAAACAGAATTTATAGATCAAATTAACATAAAGATCTAGACATGGAGAGTTTGAATCATCCTGGTGGATCAAAGCATTAGAAGATAAAGAATGTGTTGAGACATAGATGAAGAAAGCCTGTAAAACTGGTGGGATAAGAAATCTGATTGCTCTCTGCAGGGATAAAGGAAGTAAACTGACTGTAACATTAGTGAAACTGATGTGCAGATTTGCAATCTCCAGAATTCTTTTTTTAAATTTTATTTTACTGAGAATAAAATGAAAGAGGACAGAATAAAGCAGATCAGAACAGAACAATGCAAGCAACACAGCACTTCACAACAAGAAAATTGGATATCAACAATAGCTACCATAATATCTCTTTCTTTGAAATAGTTGAGCATAGCTTCACACACAATAATATCAAACATAAAAAAATAGAATAACAGCATTCAAGAGAATGAAACTATGACAAGGCATTCTGAACCAAATAACAGAAGATGAACAATGCCTACTATAATATCTCATTTTCCATAAAAAGTTTGTTTATACTGTCATACATATTACAATCCAATAAGACACAGCATGATAGAACCAATGGTGATAGAAACATGTTAAGACTTCAAAGCAAGATGATGTTAAATCAGCAGTGGCTGCCATAATGTCCTGTTTTCTTCAAAGTAGCTGTTCATACCATCACATGTAATAAAATCAAACAAAACAGAATAAAACCATTCCAACCAATGAGTGAAAACATGATAAGTCTTCAAAGCAATATAATGGAGAATCATGATTACCACTGAATCTTATGTACTTTTACCTTTTCTTATACTATGGAGACTATACAGTATTTATACATGTGAGTTTCATTTATTTCACTTATGAGTATGGTCTCAAGTTGCATCCATTTATTTATAAATATCTCAATGTAATCATTCTTCATAGCTGAGTAGTACTCCATTGTATAATAGTACCACAATTTTTTTATCCATTCTTCAGCTGATGGGCATTTAGACTGTTTTCAAGATCTGGCTATTACAAATTGCACTGCTATAAACAAGGGGGCACATATATCACTGTGGTATGATGTTTTCAGTTCTTCTTGGAATATGCCAAGAAGTGATATAGCTGGGTCAAATGGGACTTCCAATCCCAGATTTGTGAGGAATCTCCAGACTGACCTCCACAGTGGTTGCACCAGTCTACACTCCCACCAACAGTGCAGAAGAGTTCCTTTCCGTCACAGCCTCTCCAGCATTTTTTCTGGGTAATTTTCTTGGTCCTGGCCATTCTTTCCAGAGAGAGACAGAATCTCAGTGTGGTTTTAATTTGTATTTCTCTAATGACCAATGATGGGGAACATTTTTTCATGTATTTATTTACCATTCATATTTCTTCATTTGAGAATTATGTGTTCATATTGGATGCCCATTTTTGGATCGGGTCTTTGAATTTTGGGGGTCTGATTTTTTTAATTGTTTATAAGTTCTAGACAGAAGTCCTTTGTCTGAGGGACAGTTCACTAAGTTATTTTCCCAGTTTGATCTCCAGTATTTTAAGAGAATTGTTTGCATTGATTTGTGACACCATTTGTATAATTTATTGGTGCAAAATAAGAAACTGATAAAAACAGTAATAGGAAACACTAAAAAGTAAATGTCTCCAAAATATCAATTAAAATAGGTTAAGATAAAATGGCATACATTTTTCAGCATACATTTTAAAGATATTAAATAAGGAAACAAATTTAAAGAAATAGCATATTGTCTAAAGTAACTCAACATAATATAGAAAAACAATAGATTTATAACCACTACAAGGGCCTTAGACTAGTCTGCTTAAAAGCCGTGCCTGGGGTTATTTGGGGGAAGATCTCTGCACCCTGAGGGTGCACTGCAAGTAGCGGTAATTAGATATTGTCCAAATGCAGTTGTGGGTGTACAAAGGAAATGTGTAGTGGTTTCTTCTTAGAGAAAACTTTTTTATTTTTCTCTACCATTCTGGTGAACCATTTTGCAATAGTGCCTGGTTTTTAATTTTTCTTTATTTTTAAGTTACGTGCTGCAACTTGTCATCTGAAAATCTTAGGTGAAAAGTTTCAGGTATGAATAATTCATGAGTTTTTAATGTTTCATCTGAGCAACGTGATGAAGTCTTGCAGGGCTGAGCTCCATTCTTCTGGGGTGAGAATCATTCCTATGTCTATCTTCACGGTACACAGTGATCCACACTTCAGTCCTTACTTCTCAGTTTTTCTGCTACACCTGAAATAGGAGAAATTCAGCCACAGTGCATGGTAAGTGCATAGTTAAGTCAGAAAACCATAGCATTTGTGGGTAGAAAGCATGAACCCAAAACATGTTTCAGTTGATGGTGACGTGTTACACCTGGAAGCACTGTGCTCACTTCATAAACGAACAGATACAGGGACTTACGCATGGAAAATAGTCTGCTTAGCATCCACGCGGTATCTGATTTCAGGCATCAGCTGGGAGTCTAGGGACAGGTCTCCTGTGGTTACTGGGAGGGAGGACAGCAGCATTACATATCCTGAAAACAGGGTCAAAGGTAGAGCGCAGTTTTCAGAAACACCACCAGAGGGCACTATTTCTGTGAGTGAGGTCCATGCTTGCAGAGGGGCGGTCCTTCCACAGATCCAATAGGTTTGTAGTAACCAGGTAGACTCCGGCTGTGCAGGAAAAGCTCTGGTTTCTTCTAGTGGTGTGTTTCTATAAAATCTCACTTGAGTTATATCACAAATATCAAGGATCACTTCCTTCTATTAACATGCTTTCTGCCACCTGCTCTCTTCTTGTTGTACTCTTAACACCTAGTAAGTAACATATTTTCTTTAGTACTAATATTTCAATTTCCTACAATCATGACAACTTTAGCTTTCTTCCCTACATAACAATATATTTTTCTGTTTCTTTAGGGTGGAGCTCTGGAGACTCAGCGACCCAGACAGCAGGCCCGGTCACTCTCCCAGAGAGGGCCCCTCTGTTCCTGAACTGCACTTACCAGACCACTTACTCGGCTTCATCCCTTTTCTGGTATGTCCAGTATTCCAACACGGCTCCTCAGCTCCTCCTCAGAAGCTCCACAGAAAACCAGCTGACAGAGGAACAAGGTTTCCAGGCCACTCTTGTCAAGAGTCAGCGCTCCTTCCACCTGCAGAAACCCTCACTCCAGCTGTCAGACTCTGCCACCTACTACTGCGCTGTGGGGACACAGTGAGGAGAGCTGCAGGGGGAGCAGAGCAAAAACCCTGAGGGTGCTGGAGGCTGAGGGAGAAGCCCTGTCAGGGGACAGTTGTGTCCCTTCCTTCTATGAGAGCAGTCAGTCAGTTTCCCCATGAACATGAGCCAGTCTCAGGTCAAATTCCAAGAACCCTCAGAGGTTATGAGCTATGCTGATGTAGGAAGGGCTGGATGTAAAATTAAAGAGAACAGTTTTGCTCCCCAGAAGTATTGGGTCCTGACCTAGATCCCTGATCTCCCAAACTTTAACGGCAGAGGTTAAAATAAAAAGAAACAATTGCAATGATTTTAGGGCACTGGGAGGGTCAAAACCCTTTAATTGAGCTCGAGACTCTGAGGGCTAAAACAAAAACTTCTGTGGATCAGTCACTTTTATAGATTCAAGTACAAAAGGCAGAGAAACTGAGGAATGCGTGGGAAATGAGCAGGACCTTGGGAGTCTCTTCAAAGACTTCTCCAAGTAGTAAATTATGCCAGTTTAGGAGAACTGTTCTATCTCCAGGATAATATTTATGGAAAGAGTGTGTAGGAGTGAAATTTCTCCAGCTGCAATATCTATCTTGTTAAATAAAGTTGGAGCATATTTGAAAGACAGATTCAAATTGGCCACTCCAAAGTAGATATCTAATTTGTTCCCTCAAATTTTCACAGATCAGATAATATGTTGATGATTTCTAATTTTTCTTTTTCTGATGGATTGATAACTGGCGATCAACTTATATCAGTTTAACTGAATCAGCAGGGTACTGAGCATGGATGACCCACCTAGGGATTGTTGCCAAGATAAAAAGGAGAACTGGAGAGGAAGAGTTAAGTGTTGTTGGTTCTGCTGTTGCCATGGTTTCTCCTGGAGCTTGTCTATCTTCTTTCTTGATATGAGGTTGGCTGTTCTGATCATCAGAGGATATCTGTACCTCATTGTCACTGAGGATGGCTATGTTACTTTTCAGGGAAGCTCTGGTTCTTACTATGAGTGTTGCTTCCTGGCTCTGGTGTGGAACACTCAGCCTACTGGCACATACCTTCTAGCTTCCACTATTGAACTTCAGGTCTTTACCAGCACAGATCTGTGAAACAGACTTGCATGAGACGTTGTCATGGGCACTGGGCCTCCATTCAGACTTGTGGGGAGCATTGTCATGGTCTCTA
Organism: Hydrochoerus hydrochaeris; assembly: GCA_004027455.1. Classification (NCBI taxonomy): domain Eukaryota; kingdom Metazoa; phylum Chordata; class Mammalia; order Rodentia; family Hydrochaeridae; genus Hydrochoerus; species Hydrochoerus hydrochaeris. The sequence goes on along the minus strand of PVLA01018234.1, from coordinate 10,100 downwards.
GGTCTTCAGCTGGACATATGAAGGGCTTTGCTATGGGATCCAGACCCTCAGCTGGATTCCTTAGTCTTAGTGTGTGGACAGATTTCCTGCACTTCTAGTATATAAATATTTGGGTGACTGTTATAACATAATTCTGTAAATTCTGTGTCCTGTGTTGTCTTGTTCTCCTTGTAATCCCTGACTACATCCACCTGCCACTAGAAGTACAAAATCTTTTGTGAGACATGGAACACACAAGTATACAAATAAGGAAGACAGGAAAGAACACGTGCTGGGCATAAAAAAGAGAAACTTCTGAAATCCGTTTACTTTGCTTTCTAGAACAAGAGTTTAGAAATCTGTCTGTCTGATATCAGTGAAATGAAATAAGTGGTAGCTGTGAAACATAAAGTGAGAATCTGAGAATAGATCAGAGACTTAAATGAAAGCTAGCAGAGTAAGACAATAGTAGAGACCACTGATAAAAATATAGTGATTAAGACTAACATTGAAGCAGCCTGAAAATCTAAATTGGAACACATCTGAAATGAGGCTAAATGATGGAGTGTTTAATAAACAGAATTCAAAACATTGTCATATGGAAAATGTGTACATTGGCCTTCAGCTGACACCATAGGCAAGTAGCAGTTTAGTTAGAGAAAGTATATGAATATAAGGATAAGATACAAATCTGTTAAAACAAAATATAATTTTCCATTACTTTTTGTTATATAATTATTTCTTAAACAGGATAACAAAAGTCTTAAATATAAAAATTGAAATACATTAAATTTAACACAAAATTTGAGTTTGTAGATTTAAAAAGCTGGTTGGTAAGCCGAAGATATTTGCAGCATGTACCATTGTCAAAGGGCCTGTTTTGAACTTTTAAAAGGAGACCTCCTTAAACCAGTGAGAAAACAAGTAAACTATTAGGAAGGTAAATGGCTTGAGAAGGTATACACCTGGCCAAATACACTCCACTTCTGCAAAACAAAAACACAGGTAATTTGTATTACAAAAAGTCAGGACAATGTTGTCCAAGGTACAGGACCCCTGGAAGCGCCCAGAGAGGGGCTCTAAAGTGTTGGCAGGGTCCTACTGGTTGATCTGCATGCTGACTACAAGGCTGTGCTCACTTAGTGATCACTTACCAAGCCATACATTTATGTACTTATGTTTATATATGTAAATTATACTGCAATAAAAGCTTTAAAATGATGCAGTGGTTTCACACTAATTAAAAAGTAATCTGGGAGCTAAAAGTACATTTTCAGGTGTTTTCCCATTAGTTTTCTTTTCTTATCCTGCAACTTTTTAAGAAAGAGTGCATCTCTTAACAAACCACAAGTTCACCTGCCTTAAAAGCATGTAGTCAGGAGTTCGATCCCTGGTACCGATTTAAAAAAAAAAAAAAAACCACAAGTTCAGACTATGGTTAAGTGTTGATCCTCTATTAAAGCACCATTGATGAGAAATATGACAAGTTCTGTTTTCCTGTGTCTGATATAAGAAAAATGATTTTGACCTTTGTTGTATGATACAAACCAAACTGTCTGTGCCCTCAAACCTATTATAGGTAGAATGACTGGAACAGAATATAATACATCTAAGCAGAGTGGTGTGAGTAATGTGGGTTTTAAATCCTGGTGCACTATTAACATTATAGTGTATCAAGGCCATCTATGTTAGAGATTCTAGACATCATTCTCTGCCTCATTTCTGCTATGTTATTTTTCTGCCTTTGTTCGTCTAGTTTTCTCCTTCATTCTACTACACGCCCCACTCATTGAGGCCTTTCTGCCACTGTTCCTAAAATCCTGGTATTTTTTTTCTCTCTCTCTAGAATGTCCTTCAGTATTCTCTGTAGGGTTGGATTTGTGGTCACAAACTCCCCCAGTTCCTCTTTGTCATGGAAGCATCTTATTTCTCCATTAATTTCTAGTGACAGTTTTCAGGGTACATCAGTCTGGGCTAGAGGTTATTTTCTTTCAGGGCTTGGAATACTTCATTCCAAGCTCTTCTTGATCTGATGGTCTATGTCAAGAAGTCTGCTATGATCCTGATGGGCTTACCTTTACAGGTAATCTTTCTTTTCTCTGAAGGCTTTTAATATTCTGTTTTTATATTGCATTTCTGGTATCTTGATTATTATATGTCTGGGTGTAGCTCTGTTTTGTTTGTAGGTGGCTGGAGTTCTGTATGCTTCACATAACCGTATGTCATTTTCTTTTCCTGTGCGTGGGAAGTTTTCCTTAATTATTTCTGTGAATAGCCTTTGAAATTTGCCTGCTTATATTCCTGCTTCTTCCTTCACATCTCTTATTCTTAAATTATAGATTCTCTTGTCGACTTCCAGCCTTTATATTTCTACTGCCTGTTTCATTGTTATTTTTAAGAGATCTTTCTTTTCATGATCACACATTGCAAACTTGTCTTCAAGTTTAATACTCTATCCTTAGTTTCTTCTAAGGAGTTTTGCCAGCTTTTGATGGAGTTTTTAATGTTCTGGTAATGTCTGTGAATCTGCTTCATGTATTCTATGTTTTCTTTATATTCTTTATCCAATATTTCTCTCCTTTGTTCATGTTCCTCCCTTCTTCTGTCTGTATGTTCCTGAGAGATGCTTAGTATTACTTTTATTGCTCTACTCATATCTTGCTTTACCTGATTTAATATTTCAGTTTTGAGATTACCTACAAGGTCCCGAAGATATCTCTTAATGTCCATTGAAGCCATGTCTGATGTTGCATGTTTGCCACCCTCAGTCTCCCTTGTTTTTCCCTCTCTTGGGTCACTGCTCTCAGGGTTCTGGGCTGGAGGCCTCCTCTTGCCTCTCTCTCCTGTCATGGTCCCAGCATCCTCCACACAGGTGTACAGTGGAGGTCCCGGCCCCCTTCTCTGTTGGCCATGGTTCCTCTGAAGCATGCTGGCAAGGGACCTCCACCCTCTCCTGCCTCCTCTTATCACTGAAGTGTAAGCAGTGGCTGCATATGCTGGCCCCTCCCCACAGGGCCAGCCAAACTTCAGGGGCCTTCACCAGGTTAGTGCATGATAGGCACAGGGAATCAATTTGGGATGGTTCTTTGGGTTCCAGCCAGGGCTTGACCCAGTCCAAGCAAATCCCATGAATCTGTTCTGGGGATGGAGCCACCAACTGAAGTCACTGTCACTCCCAGTTCAGGCTACTCCTGCCTAATTCCAACGTGTCGCCCATTTGGTCACACCCTTTCCATCAGGAGGGAATCATTCACAGCACTGACTCTGGATTGGTGAAGGTCCCTTCGCTGGCTCCACTCTCCTTTGGGTTCACCAACCCCCAACTTTAGTGTGGCTGTGGTTCCTGTGAGTGGTGGTGGGAATGAGTTTGGGCAGCTCTGCATGCCGGTGTGAATTTGTGAATATAGGCCAGCACAAACTTAGAGGGTCACAGTGAAAATGCTGTGTCTCGTAATTTCAACTGTTGCAATTGTAGTCCCAATGTGTTTGATGAGCTTTTTTACATTTTAATTTCTTCCTGTGTCAAGAGGATCCACCTTCCTCTGTCTGGATCTCTCCAGGATATTTTATTCTAGCATATGAGTTGTTTCTCCTAGGAAGCTTTGTATTTTGTTGCTCACTGATTGGCTATCTTTAGCTCCTCCCTCCCTTTTTTTCTTGATACCTTATTTCCCAAAGGTTTCTTCTGTGGTGTTACCAATAACTTCATTCCATAACTTTTTACCTGAAATCCTTTGTCACTGACTACATTATTCCCATTCCAACTCTGTACCATAGGGATATGTTTGTATTAATTCCTATCATTCATAAATATCATCTTTATTATGCACACTTTGTCTGGTACAGAAGGTTCAAAATAATTACAGAAGGATGTAGGCTGGTGTTACTGAAATTTGTTACTGCAAACATTAACTTGATTTATAGTGCTGCCAGGCAAGTACTTGTTTTCTCTTTAATTATTTTTCAATGCCATTTCTTATAGTGGCTATTTCAAAATTTCTCACACAACTCAAAATTTCTAACCCAGAGTAATCTCCGTTCAATTTTTTTTGATGAACACTTAATTTCTCTTTATTAGAAATAAATTACATTAGAATTTATTAGGTGAGTCAAACTTCTTCCTTCATATTCCAAAGAATTACTTGAACAAAACAGGTCTTTTCCCCCTTTATTTCATAAAACTAGAAATATCTGTTCCTCCTGCCAAAGCTTGATCTTTTGATCTGTGTTCATATTTCAATTCCATTTTTCATCGCTGAACTTTGATTCATGGTTTTTTTCCGAATCATGTAAATATTGCCCACGTGTTAAAAACCTCATCTAATAGACATCATGTATTTTTCTTTCACTTTATATAATCCAAATGTCCCATAATATATTGCAAATTTTTATTTTGTTTCCTCTTTTTGCCTCATTCAAGTAATTGGTTTTCGGCTGAAAAGACTAGTTTTCACCTTTGTGCTATTAAAAGATCAACAGATATTGAAAAGTGATCTTTCTCTTATACTTTCTTTGGCTTTTGCTCTGTGATCATCCATCTCTTCTTAAAACTCCTTTTCTTAGAACCTCATCCACTTCAGAATTGCTGCTTCACTCACTGAGGATGCTCTGAGGGTCCATTAGTAGCTCCTCCACTTACTATTCCTGCAGTGTTTGGTCTTGTAAAGAGTGTCTTCAGGCTATATTTTTCTTTAAATTTTCTCTGAGCATCTGTCTTTGTCAGCTTTCACCTTCTCTTTTATAATAGCCTTAGGTCCTGAAACTTGTGTGTCCTTGGGCATATTGTCTCTATGAATATTTGGGTTTCCGGGCCTTAAGTAAGGAAAATATTGATTCTAAAAGGCAACAGTGAAAAACTTGCAATGGCCAGCCCTGGCCAATACCGTGGACTCTTGGCTCATATTACTGCAATCAACTCTAGTTTTCTCACTGTAATACTGAACAAATCACATTATTTCTTCCATTGTTTGGTTTTCTTACTTCTTAAGTGAGCATGATAATACTATTTAATTCATATGTCTTAATGATGTTATTTTCTTTCTGAGATTAAAATACCCTCTCAAAAAGCAAAACCTTGACAACATTTTCACCAGACTGAACTAAGAAAATCTAGCAGAAAAACCTTGAGGCTCAGCTTGTTTCTGTACTCTACCACCAGGGAGCAGTGTTGCCTGAGTGGAAATGTCTGTTCCCCCTTAGGGGCTTCCTTCTGCCTGCTGCCACACTGAGGGCACAGTTGGAGCAGGAGAGACACCAGAGTACTAGTGACAGAATAAGTGCTGTCATTGTTAAGACAGCATCTCCTAGCATTAGTCTCTTGGTGGTGCCTAAACAGGAACCGTTGGATGTGAGATTCCCATTAGAGAGACTCACATTCCTCTGAGGGAGTCTCCCAGACCAGCACTCGGCCTCCCGCTGACCAGCCATGCTCTCAGTGACCCTCCTCCTGCTTGCAATGCCTTTCACCTTGAGTAAGTACGCTGTGCTCCCTGTTCCTGCTCCCCACAGGGATGAAACCAAAGAGGGACATGGCCATTACCGTGGGTCTGTCCTGGCCTCACTGATGCAGACTTCATATTGCAGGAGGAAGCAGAGCCCAGTCAGTGACCCAGCCTGTCTGCTATGTTACTGTCACTGAAGGACACCTTCTGCTGTTGAAGTGCAACTATACCTACAGTGGGTCACCTTATCTCTTCTGGTCCATCTGGCGACCTGGCCAAGGCCTCCAATTTCTCCTCAAATATGTAGGAGGGTCATCCATGGTTACAGGAGAAAGAGGTTTCAAGGCCGAGTTTAAGAAGAGTGAAACCTCCTTTCACCTGCAGAAATCCTCAGCCCAGGGGAGCGATGCAGCCATGTACTTCTGTGCTCTGAGTGACACAGTGCCTGAGACTGCAGGGGGAGCAGAATACAAACTCTTAGAAACACAGCACTTTCTGGGAGGGAGGGCAAGGCCCGAGCTGTTTTTAGCAAGGTCTCTACTGTGATGAAAGAGAGCAGGTGGAGCCACAGAGACAAGGGAAATGTTAGACTCCTGCAAGGAAATAGAGTTTCTGTAAATTCTTTCTCTCACTCCTTAGTCATGTCAGACAGGACATAGCACAGAGCAGCTCATAAGGTGTCCCCTGTGTGGGTAAAGACCCTGCTCTCTAGGTCAGTGCACTGACACTGTGTAATGGGCACTGAGCTCCTGGTCTTCCCAATCCCATCTATAACACTTTCCTACTACTGCTTACCTTTCAGTTGATAGCAACTTCATTCAGGATCTTCAGCTATAGAATCTCAGAATTATTTCTGATTCATTTTCCCCTGACTACTAACATCTGATCCATCATGTTATCCAGTAGTCCTTACTGAAAGGATTTTGCCCTAGTACAAGTTACACGATGTTATGGCGGTGGGAGGCAGAACCTAAAAGGATATTTATCTTGAGGTCACTTCCTCCTTCCCCTATCACAACTTTCCTTTCTCAGTGGCATAAAAAAGTTCTCAATCAGCCCCTTGCATGTCATTTATGCTCTCCCTAAGTGCCACCCCTGGTCAGAGGTTTTATATATATGTATATCCCACACCCCACATTCCAGTCAGAGAATGCCAGGCTGCCTATACTCACAGGCTTCTTTCTACATCCTCACAGTAAAGGCTACTTTTACTTACATTTTTCTCTCTTATTGTACCAAAAACCTAGCAGAGTATGTTAGCACCAGGATGGAGCTACCCTGCCTATCAACCACTGTTTTTTCCTCTGGGACTGTTTAGTTGCTGCTGCTAATCTGCAGGCAACAGCGACCTTCCTCACTCATCACAAGTGAGCTACTGTGCAGGGTTTTCAACTTCTGTTCCTAAAATTTGAAAGCTTGTGGTCAGAAAAACCTATCCTTACTGTCCTGGGACAGAGATACCAGTTTTCATAACTCTTAGGCCATATGACCTGAGGCAAAACTGTTAATTTTGTTCCCTGGGAATGTGCCCCAAACTCTTCTGGTGACAGCCTGGAGAATGGGTGTTGGGACTTTCCATGTCACACTTTCAAAATAGTGATAACTTTTTGATAGATGTGATCCAGGACAATTCCCACATTCCTTAACAGGGGGAGTCAAAGCTCTTATGCCCCAAGGTGAAGTTGTTCTCTCATCTCACTTTTAATTTGGTCATAGGGACACTATTTCCTTTCCCCCAGAAAACACACCTCTGGGGTGCCTGGTTCATAACCTTGGGGCTCTTGGCCTCAAGAAGGCTATAAAAACCAAAAAGCTGATTTTTATTTATGCATTTCTCACAATGTCTGCAAGTTGACAAAAACCTTCCATTTTTAGGCCTTTGTTACTCTGAGGACCTGTCTTTCTCTCACTCCATCTTATATAATGGGCCCAATACTTCTGGCTCACTCTGCTCCATCAGGAACTCGCTCCTGTATCTCCCAGGCCAAATTCTGCACTTTCTCAGCCAGAGGTTCCTGTGCCCCTGCGCTGCTCTGTCTTCCTCCTTCACCCACAGCGGCCTCTAATTCTCCCCTTAGTCTCTCCAGTCTCCAATCTCTCAGTCCCCTCCACCTGAACTATCTGTTCTGCTGGATGGTTCTTTGTTCCCACCGGCTCACCATCCTTGTCTGCTACATTCCAGCATCCCAGCAGGCCGCGTGGTTATCAGCAGCCATCTTGTTACAGCTCATGTAAAAGACAGTCAAAACATAAATTAGGTTTCTTCTCTGCTATTCTTATATTCAAGAGATCTCTATTAATTAACCTACAAAAAGATTCACACTAGTCTATTTACTATAGCTCAAATTGGCCAAATATATTTGAGTGCACTCTGATTTTGTAACATGTTTTTCATTCTATATATCTGTTGTCTGTTTATACTGTACAGATCATCTGTCCACATTTGTCCATTTGCCTGCTCTGTAAACAGCTGTTCCTTTTATTGAGCTCAACAATTTTTTCCTCTTCTTTTACATTTTCAGATCATTTAATCAAGGTTTATTTGGGTTATACATTTAAAAAGTATGCTTCCACCTAGGTTGCCAGCTGGTCAGAATGATGCTAAAATTGGTTAAACAAAATCCCTTGGGGTGAGGAGACATTGGATAGGACTTCAACTGATAAATAAGAAAGTGGCCACCTGGTAATTTTAACCAACTGTTGTTCATTAATTTGAGACCCCAATAATCTCCATACTCTTATGGGAGACACCCCAACTAAAGTTCATATGGTGAGACAATTCATTGTTGCTGATCTGATGCTATATTCATGCCTTCAGATGAAGAATTCAGATCGCTTATGATGACAAGTGCTTTCTTTGAGATCCAGATGTCTGCCGTCTCCTTGTGCTCCAGCCAGGAGATTCAGGTTGGACCAACACAAGGTCACCAGTCAAATAAATTTTAAACAAAAATTGATGTAATATATGTGTTATACTTAAAGATACTTAAATAGTGAGCAGTCCAAACAGTGTCACAAATTTCTTCAGCATTAAAATGTTAAAACACCCATGTTTAATAGAAAATAGTAGTTCCATTTAATGTTCTATGTTAAACTTACTGCCTCTACTGCACTTTACTGTCATCAACCTTCTAGATATTCAACAACTAACATTAAGAGATAATTATAAATTCTTTTTGGATTCCTTTTGCTGAGATCCACCAGATCTTTTCCAGAAAAGTTATCTGATGCATATTGGGGCCTTAACTAAATATATGCAACAGGCATTAAATGACACTGCAGCTGCTCTCTCTCTCCTAAATAAAAAGGCAAAATAAATAAAACAGGCCATCCTGCAAAAATCAGGTGGTATTTGACATTCTAATAGCACAGGAGATGCTTATAGTATTGTGAAACCTAATGTGTGTGTGACAAACGAATAACATGTCAATTTCCAAAATTCACTAGACCTTATTCTTATGCTCCTTATGGGAAGCCATTACTAAAATTATACTCATAAACATCCTGTTGATTCTATTACTTGACTTCTGCATAATTAATTGATTGTTTGCCTTTGTCTCCTTTAGACTTAAAGCTGTACACCTGCCCAAGATAAAAACCAGATGTTTTGTGACTGTGGAAGAGACAGATACCTTCCTCTGTGGGCCAGATCTCAAGACAAAAGGCTAAACTTTGCCCTCAAACCCCACAACGAGACCTTCTTAATGTGGCTTTTCATGTTTTCAACAACAGAGATAAAAATCAAAACGAAAAATAGCAATCTGATCTTTTACCAGTGACACTTGGAGCTCTGAGACAGGTAAACCGAGTCAAGGCAGAGCTGCCTGAGCCCCTCCTGGGCCATAATTCAAGTGCAGCAAAAAGAGCATTAGGCAAGAGAGTGCCCCAACCTGGCATTCCTCTGGGGCCTGGCCCCCATTGCAATCTCAGGGGCCTTTGGAAGAGTGACTGTCCTAGCCACCAGAGAGCAGGTAAGCCATCCTCTGACACCTTGCCCTCACAGGAGATTTCGTCACCTCCAGATTCATCACTGACTGATCTACTCAGACTTGCTGCTGAAGACTGATGGGGCTCAGGGTCCACAGCCCCCCATTAAGGTATCCTTCTCAGAGCCCCAAGTCCCACTGGAGGTCTCAGGTAAGATATTTTCTGTCCTGGTGGATATAGAGGCCATATATACTGTTCTTCTTGAGTTTTCAGGCCCTTGTATTAAGTCCTCAGTCTCTGTCATTGGTGTTGATGGCCAACCTACACAGCCTTTGCAGACAGGGCCTATTCCATGCAGGTTCCAAACTCTCTTCTTTACTCATAGCTTCCTAATAATTCCAACAGAACTGGCAGTAGATTGTACACACATGCCCTGCCACAAAACTCTCAAGTATCTTCTCACTTTGGTTTGTTCTTTTTCAGGATCAATAAAAGCCTTTCCCACAGCCAGGTTGACTGCTGATGTAGTTACTAAAGTCCCATCACAGGAAATAATCCCAAGGACTACAGCCATGTGGAGCAGCCCCTACCTGGTCTGCAACCCCAACAGCACTCAAAGTTGCTGGACTGCCATCCCGGTTCCACAGCACTCAAGCTAAGCGGTGCCCTCCCAGCCCTGAATCTCACCATCCTGAGAGGTCACCTCATCTTCTATCATTCACCCGTCTCCATCTCACCAAGGCCTCACAGCCA